>JAJIBD010009839.1:0-69590 GCA_021461705.1 Cryptotis parvus
TACTGTGTATTTTGAGACTATAGCAGCTGATGTCTGGTAAAATGTGTAGTATGTTTTATGTTTTTATGCTTGTTTTTTCACAAAATTCTAGATGAGAAAAAGATGTGAACTAGAAAATGTAATAGAATAAAACACCTTTTTTTTTTTGTACCTGGTAAACTCTTTAAATATCAGAAACAGTAATTCTCCATAACCAATTTTTTTTTTGTCTATGAAAATCCACACCAAAAAGCAATAAAGGAGACAATATAAAGCGATATGCAGTCTCCAGGTGTGACATACTTTTGGAGTTTTAAAAAGAAGCTTTTGAGTGCTAATGAAGTGGCATAAAATCAACTGATCCTTACATGTTGGTGATCTTTCAGTCTTATGTACAGAGTTTGAGTGGGCCAAGTTGAATTTAAGACTGCTCAAAGAAAGTTCTGTATACCACTTGAATTTGGAACACAGCCATTTAGTCTTGTAGAGTCTCAGCTCTGAATAAAGTTCAGTAGCTAGCTTTTTTGGAATTCTCAATTCACAAAGTCTAATTGCCTGGGTCTGAATCTAAACTAAATTCTGAAACTGTCTATTACAGGCTTTTTCAGTCTCAGCATGAGCTCTGCTGAACTGAAAGCAGGCAGGGAGACCAACCAGAACTCAGTATCTAGTAAGGCTGCAGATTTAGGACATTCCTCCATGGGGCCCTAAACATTAATGAAAACATCAGTGGATGCTGGTTGGACTGTCTGGGCCACATCCATATCCCCCAAAAAAAAGACCTTATTCTCTGATGGAACCATCTAAAATTAGTCTACTGGACTGGTTCTATATCTTTGATACAGAAACTAATAGCATTTCTAAATTGAAACTGCTATCCAAAGGTGCAAGTTGGCGGGAGGTGCATCATAAGGAATGTGACCTCTTGCATCTATTCCTGATAATCTGAATTCTGGACTCCGACTGGGGAAGATGGCTCACTGCTACTGAGTTGTGCTGAGGTTTTTACTGGCATTATATTTTACAAGAATAAATGGATAGCATCCACTTCTTTAATATTTATTTCTGATAGACTTGCGTTAGTGAACTTTGATTAAATAGCTACTGAGAAGAAGAGAAGAAGAAAGAAAAAGATCATTTATCTTTTAGCCAGCTAACTAGATAGTCAGGCCAAGGAAGAGGAAAATTAACATATTTTTTGAAAACATTTGGGCAGTCAGATTTTAAATCCTGGGCAGTCCTGGACATAGTGATACAATGTATTTTTTCTGTCACATTTTACTTAAAAAGAAAATCCTTTTTTTTTTTTTTTTTTTTTGTGAAAGTGCTTCTCTTCTGTACCCAATTAATTTTTTCCCTAAGGCAATAAGCCACAACTTCGATTATATGGATGTACAGGATTATATGGATGTACAGGACCGTACTGCCTAAATTAAATGACACTAATCTGGGGCTTATCTCCTGTACTGAAATGGGATACTGTCTGGAGCATTAGGCAGCTCCTAACTCTGATACAAATCATACTTTAAGATGGAGTTCTTTGATTAAATGGTAATTGCTAGACTGTCCCTTAGTTAAGTTAATTTGCATTCTAAGGATATGTTAACTTTTTTCCTGAGGTCTACAGAGCCTCACCTGACTACAATTCCATATACCAAGGTGCCAGGTATTTGGAAAAGCAGCTCTGGACATACTGGGAAAAGTCTGTATGGACATTTTTGAGAACTGAACGTGATATATTATCATTAGTAAAGCAAGAAAGCGTCTTCTCTCTATGATTATTTTAGCTTGGCATTCAGGATTATTTTCTCTGCTCCTAATGAAACGGTTAATGTTTTTTTAACTATACTTGAGTTCTTACAGTTTTTATAAGTCTCAAACGGTTTCAGATGCCATCTTTTAATGCATCTCTTTTTGATAAAAGATATTGGGGTGAGCAGATGACTGAAAAAATGGAATGCTGCAATTACAGATTTTGCAACAATAGTAACATAACAAAACCTGGGCACATGGGAAGAGTATTAATTATCTTTGTTTTTCAGCACTATTCTTGGAAGAGATCTCTTCCTGAAGGAAAGCTCTCCAAGTCACCCAAGAGATTGCATGTAATCAAATTCAAACTGAGCTCTAATCATGCCTGACAGCTTTGACTACAAGAAAGCAGGGGGGGCCCAGTTTAGCACTTTTTTATCAAAGACCTATGTAAATGTATTGTTCCATACATTGAGGTGAATAAAGGGGAGTCTGATTGGAAATGTTTGCTAAAACCAAATGGATGGAATGAACTGGACTGGGAATCCTGGGTTGGGAGATCCCATAGTTGAAAGTCACACTGGAAGTCCAGTTAACCTGTACTGGCCTAATTTATGTCCTATTTGGTGCATCTTAACAATTGTGAATTGCTCTCAGGGGTAATAAGCATAGCTTCTGGCACTGTACTTCTTTTGTATCTCTTATTATTGAAAACTATTTCAGTCCCAAAAGACATTTTTAGGTCTTTCAATTTATCATATTTGTATTGTGTATAAATTGATATATCAGACAAGATTAGAAAGCTAATAAACAAATACCTTATACATTGAAACAGAAAATGAAAGCCACCTAGCTATCTAGGATAGGTCTTTATGCTTAATAAAATTTTAACATTTAGAGAGCTTTAAGTCTAAAATTTGAACCTCTGAAAGGCATAGTAGTGTCAAGACTTGGTGGTCAATTGTCATGACATGGAATCTTTTAGAAAATATTCTTTGATATTTTATGTCATGGAGAATTAGGCCCACAATGTTGACACCATGAGGAGAAGAGAAATAGGAGCTCGAACTTCTTGTTTCCTTTAAGTTCAGTTACATGTGTATTTTCCTTTGCTGAGTTTGCTTCCATTTCTTTCACTGGGCATCAGAGAGATAATACAGGTGTTAACATGCAGAGGGTGTTAACATGCAGAGGTTAAGGGCTTGCCTTGCACAGAACCAATCCAGATTAGATTCCTATACAGTCCCCTGAGGACTGCAAGGAGTGATCCTTGAGCACAAAGCCATAAGCCCAGAACACCATCAAGTGTGGCCACAAAACAAACAAAAAAAATTCTTTCACTGTAATATATCTTAGAAATATAACTTAGGCTGTCTTGGGGACCTTCATAAACACATTAAAAAAACAGTTATAAAATTGTTTCAACACTCAAAACACAGTTAATGTAATCGATCATACCAATGGTCTGAAAAAGAAACCCAATCTTATCACCACATGCAGAAAAGGTGTTTGAGGGGCTAGAGATCGTGTAGTGGGCATGGCATTTCATGAAAACAGCTGACCTGTGTTCAATCCCTGGCAGTCCATATAGTCCCTCAAGCCTGTATGATACTTCACCACAGAACCAGGGCAAAGCCCTATGAACACCAGATGTGGTCAAAAAAACTAAAAACAAAGGAAAGAGAAAGAAAACGTCTTTGGCAAAATTAAAGATCATGATAAAATCAAGTGGGAGCAGACGGTAATGATTTAATAGTGGTATCAACAATAATTCTACCACTGAACGACCCCCACTCCATAGGACCTCCATTTTCCACATCTGGACTTCCCCCTCGTCACAACTCCACCCAGCAGACCAGCCTATCACAGCCCAGCTCACGCGTTCGCAAGCGGCTAAATGCTGGATTTTGAGATGACTACAAGAGTATACTACATGCACGGCAGAGCCTGGCAAGCTACCCGTGTTGTATTTGATATGCCAGATACCAGTAACAATTTTAGACCTCATTCCCATGACCTGATGGAATGGTTTGAGGCTCTTTATGTTCCTGGAGCAAGCAGGTGCCCTTGGGCTCTACTTGCATGAGACAGGTCAAATGGAGATGTTACTGGTGCCCGCTTGAGCAAATCGATGATGAACGGGAAGACAGTGATACAGTGATACAGTGATCAACAATAATGCTATACTTAATGCTAAGACACCTAAAACTTTCCCACCAAGAACAGACACAAGGTAAGAATGACTCTCACTACTTTTTTTTCATGTTCAATTATATACTAGCACAAGAAAATGGTATACAGATTGAAAGGGAGAAATGACAATAGTTTATGTAAAATATCAAGAAGAATGAGCAAAACAAACAACAACAACAAATATTTTGTTTTTGGCTACATTGGTGGTACTCAGGGCTTACTCCTGGTTCTGCACTCAGAGATCACTCTTAGTGTTCCAGGGACCATATGGGTGTCAGGGATTGAAGCCAGGCTGACCGCATGCATGACAAGCACCCTATCTGCTGCAGTATCTCTGGACTCCTAAGCAAATAAAAAAAAAAACATAAACGCTAAAACTAATATGCAAATATAGTGGCTAAGGGCAGCTAAAGTGGAAGAGTACATGCAAGATCTTTCGTTTGACTGCCTACACTATTAGGTTTTCTGAACATAGCTCAGTGCAACTCCCTAGGTAAAGGTAGACCATGAGCATCAACAATCAGCTTCACGTACCCGTCAGGAGTGATCCCCAAAACCAAGCACCCCCAGAGTGTGAGATATAAATATATGTGTTTTACACACACACACACACACACACACACACACACACACATTCGCCCCCTCCCCAGGTGAAGATTTGGGACCACATGGCAGTCTCTGTGATCAGGAGTGACTTCTTGAAGTGCTCAGGATACCAAATATGGTGCCAGGGAACTGAACCAGGTTAACAGTCACCACAGCAAAACAGAATATCAGTAATAGGGAATGCCATAGAAACAAGATTAATATAGAAAAGTTGATGGTTTTCCTAAATTCCAGCAATAAAAAAGACTGGAAATTTAAAAAGCAATGATGTAGGGAAACAGACAGGGGGTTTCCCATGGCAATGAACCTTCGCCCCTAAGGCTGTCCAGAGTCACCTTTTGGAACCAGGAACCAAGACTTGAGGAGACCCATTAACCAACAATAGATCAGGAGGAAGCTGGATCCACTTTCTTCTGCCCAGTCCTTAACCCCCCACCAACCTTTGAAGGCCCAACAGAAGATTCCAGAGCATTCCAGCCCAAGAGGATAAAAACCCCCTTTGGAAATCAGTTGGGGCTCTCCGCCTTTGGAGCAGCCCATATTCTCCCTTGAGCGCATTACTTTCACTTTCCCTCCTCCTTCCCAGTCCTAAAACCTCCATAATAAAATCTATTTTATTTCACTACTTGTCTACTCCCTGAAAATTCTTTTTCTGCAAGGGAAGACAAGATCTCTGAGCAAACCCTGGGTAAGGCCTAGACTGACTTTCCTTTCCTGCAGAGAGCAATTCCTCACTCCAGCCTGAGTCAGTGGCTCCCAAGAAATCTCTGGTAGCTGGGATCAACTCCTGTGCCTAGAGATCAAGCGGATGTCGGGTGTGGCTTGACAGCTACCTCGTGAGGCTGGTGGGGCTCAGGCCCACACCGTACAGGGGCTCATAGCAGACTTTATCAGTCCTTAGCCTGCCCAGCAGGTCCAGGGCAGCAGAGGCACCTCGGGAGAAAGTGCCTCTCCCTTCCCACCTCACATAAGCCACCTGTGGGCCCACCCACATCAGCAACACCATTTATTTTTCTTAGCATCCAATAAAATACATATTGGTGTAAATGTAACAAAGTATGTGTAGAAGTTACACAATAAAAACTAAAAAGCTAAGACAAAAATAAAGGAAATAAACTGTCCATATTAAGCTCTCCTTATGTTAAGCTCTTGTTAGCTCCTGCTTTGGCCCCAACAATGTAAGCCTTGGGGCCTTGAGAAACAAGTCACTGACCACGCATATCTATCCTGGTCATCTGGATAGATTCAGCATCAGCTGTGGGCAGGATGTCTTTGTTTTTTTTTTTTTTTTTTTTTTTGGTTTTTGGGTCACACCCGGCAATGCTCAGAGGTTACTCCTGGCTCTGCACTCAGGAGCTACTCCTGGCAGTGCTCGGGGGACCATATGGGATGCCGGGGGATCGAACCCAGGCCGGCACAAGCCGGCCGCATGCAAGGCAAACGCCCTACCCACTGGGCTATCGCTCCGGCCCCGCAGGATGTCTTTGACTGGAACAGGACATACCACTTCTCTTGTCCTTAAGTTTGCATGACCTTTTTTAGGATGAAATGTCTGAAATACGTTATTACTTTAAGTTTTTTGGCTATATGGATTTGCGCGGGCTGTGACACATGTTATGGCCTTGGAATGCCTGTATAATCCCTGCTTGCTTTCTCCCCAGAGTGGAACATTCTCACTAGGACCTGCGAGTCTCAGTGAAGTGACTGGCCCCAGCTAGCTGGAATAAACCCTGTGTGTATTGCATTGTGAGTGTGGTTCTTCGCCATTCAGGTGGGCGAGTGGGGAAGCACACAAACGGAGCGAGGGCTCCAACACTCTCCATTATTAATCTCTTCATATTCATTCTCCCAGAAATATGAACCTGACCATTTTTATTTCTTTAAAACTACAGATGCAACTCAATCCCTATCAAAATCCAAGCAAATTATTTTCCAAACAATGAAAACATAATTCTAAAGTTTGTAAGCGCAAAGCAAAAGACCCAGAATAGCCAATACAATACTAAAGAATAAGAACAAAGTTGGAGGACTGAATACTACCCGAATTTCTACAAAACAGTATTCCTCAACGGTTTTATTTTTTTTTTGGGGTGGCACATTTGGCAGGGCACAGAGCTTCTGGTGCTCAGGGATCACTCCTTATGGTGCTTGGGGACCATGCAGTGTTGGGGTGTTGGAGGACATGTTTAGCTAATCTGGGAGTTTTGTTGTTTTGCCCACTCCCAGCTTAATCTTATTTAAGCCAATGTTCATTCTAATGAGACCTCTCTTCTATGTAAACACTGCTAGAGGGTGTGGCACTTACAGAAGTCACCTTGATTGAATAACTTCTGACTTATACATCTACTAAGACGTCTATGTTTTCTAGATTGGGCACAGCTCCTCTTTATACCCACTGCACCCAGCGTGGGACAGTTAGAATTTACCAGGAGACTACCACCCTGGCTACACTGAGACTAAAGGAAGACTATAGGAAGGATCATACTAGTTTGCTCTAAGCAGGCGAGTGTGACCCTTTCAGTACGAGAACAAGATACTCAGAATCACCCTGGTGCAGATTATAATAAGAAGGACATTGTGGGTACCATCTAGATTACATGAAGCTCATAAAGTTAAGATGTATTACTTTATATCAGCCCCCTCTCTCTCCAGTGTTTTACATAAGAGATAATCTCGGGATTAGTCCTTGGTGTAACCTTTGTTTATACCTACAATAGGGTGTGGCACTACACTCTGTTTAGGGTTCTTTGTTGGCATGACAACCTTCAGATTGGATTACTTTGGTGTATATAAGGGGCTGACTTGAGGCCCCTTCACCTTTTGCCTTTTGGTTCCTCAGCCTTCAGCTTTTGGCTCCTGCGGCTTTTGGCTTTTGGCTTTGGCCTTTTTGCTCTTTGGCCTTTTGCTCCTTCTGGGTAGGACTCAGCTCGGGTGACATCCTCTCTCTTTGGTGGGAGACTTAGGCTCTTTTGTATGGTCTAAGTTCGGACCAGAGCTAGAGTTTGTTCATTATATTGGATTGCTGTGGAAGAGCTTTTGTACTATTAAAAGCCATTTTTGGAACTGCACCGGACTCGTGAGTTTTCATCCGTTCCTCACCGGCTTCGGAGGTAGAAGGGAACTTCGCTTCCCGGCACTGTCGGGGACCCCGCGGAGTGCCCCGACATTGGGGAATCAAAACTGGAACAGTCTCATTCAAGTGCCCTACTTGCTATAGTATCTCTTCAACTTTTTATACGTGTGGAACATCAACTGTTCTAAATACTGGTTGAGGACCAACAACTATAACCAAGGTGTAGACCAGTGTTTCAAGTTTTATACGACTATGGACAGTGGTTGAAGACAACTGCTATAAGCTATAGTAATCAAAGCAATACAACATTGAATTAATAACTGACAAGATAACATAATAGAGATCCCAGAAAGAATCATAGATATAGTCAGCTGACCATTGGCAAAGAAGCAAAAAGCAATACAATGGAGCAAAGATAATGCTTTTTAACAAATGGTGCTGGAACAACAAAGAATCCACTTGCAAAAACAAAAACAAAAAAGAATATAAACATATATCCTTCACAAAAAAATAAGTCAAAAAAGAGATCATAAATCTACATGTAAAACCCAAAATTACAAAACTCCAATAACAAAAATAAAAAACCCTGGATAATCAGTGATATCTTTTTTTAAAACATTAAAAAAAATTAAAAAAATAAAACATTAAAGGCTCAAATCATGAAAGAAGTAACATTATTAACATTAAAAAAAATCTGTTCCTAGGCCAGAGAGATAGTACCAAGGGTTACAGTGCTTACCTTGTATGCAACAAACCCTGGTTAGATCCCTGCATTGCATGATCTTACAGCAGAAATGAATATATGCATCAGAGAATATACAGAATAAATATATAAAACAAGCAATAGGAGAATATATTTGCAAAGGGCACGTCTAATAAAAAATTATTAAAAATACATCAGGAATTTTTGAAACTCAACCAAAATCAACCAGAAATACAATTTTAAAATTAGTAAAGCTCTTAACAAAGATGATGTACAGATGGCAAATATGCACATTAAAAGATATTCCACATCAAACATGTGTAACAAGAGCAAACAAATCAGCTTACAAACATATGCTCAAAACTAATTCCTAAACCTCACAAATACTATGATGGCTACTAGAGTAAAGGGGAAGGAGGAAAAGGTGTGAAGAATGTGCAAAGGGGTCTTTGTGGTAGTAGGATGCACTGGAATTTTGCGCTAAGAGTTTATATGCATATAAAAGTGCAAAGCTAAACCCCTGAAATTCTTATTTCAAATCAATGATAAATCAGTAAAAAATAGACACACCACATTATGCCACAAGGGAAATCCAAATCAGTACTGCATACCAATAAGATTGGCCACAATTTGGAACTCTAACAATATCAAATGCTGGCAAAGATAAAGAGCAAAAGGAACTCTACTAAAAAAAAAAAAAAAAAAGGAACTCTACTACTGATGGGAATGTAAACAATAAAACCACTTTAGAAGAGAGCACAGCAGTTTCTTACAAAAAAGAAATATATTCTCATTATACTTCCTGGTTATTATCCAAAGGAGCTCAAAACTTACATCTACACAAAAATTTGCTAAGGATTTTTACAGCAACTTTATTCATCACTGCCAAAAGTTGAGAGCAAGTAAGATATCCTTCAGCAAGTGAATAGTAAGCTGTGATACACCCAATAATGAAATATTATTCAGTGCTAAAAAAAAAAAAGCTATCATGCCTAAAAAAGACATGGAGGAACTTGAAGGGCATATTTAAGAGCATATTACTAGCAACAGAAACCAAACAGAAAACTGAAGACTTCATACTGCAACTATATGACATTCGGAAAATGCAATACTAGAAGACATTTTCTTAAAAATAAGTATCAGGATATGAGGGTGAAGCAGAAACAGTCTGAACACAGGATACTAAAAAAATACTATGGGGGCCAGAGCGATAGTCCAGCGGGTAGGTCATTGCCTTGGACACGGTCAACCCGGGGATAGATTCTCCAGCATCCCATATGGTCCCCAGAGACCCGCAAGGAGTAATTTCTGAGTGCAGAGCCAGGAGTAACCCCTGAGTATTGCTGGGTGTGACCCCCAAAAAAAAATAAATAAAATAAAAATAAAAATGAAAAAAAAATAAATAAAATACTACCTATGATAGTATAATAAAGAAATATTATTACATTTATTCAAACTCACAGATTGTAGGGGCGGAGCGATAGCCCAGCAGGTAGGGCGTTTGCCTTGCACATGGCCCGGCGTGTGCTGGCCCAGGTTCGATCCCTGGCATCCCATATGGTCCCCCGAGCACTGCCAGGAGTAATTTCTGAGTGCAGAGCCAGGAGAAACCCCTGAGCATTGCCGGGTGTGACCCCCCACAAAAAAAAAAAAAAAACAAACTCACAGATTGTAAAAACAGATTATATCATTGAATGTGTAATACCAAGAGTGAATCATAAACTATGGATTTTAAGAATTTTAAGAGTTCATGATGTGTTAATGTGGGCTTATTATTTATAACAAATTTACCACTCTGAAGAGAGATTCTGATAATGAGAAAGGTCATGCATGTGTGGTGGAGGGGACATACAGTTAAATTTCTAACTTCCTCCCAATTTTGCAGTAAGCTTGAAACAGTCTTTTAAAAAGATTTTGAAAAAAAACGGCCTGAATTCTAGTATTTGTTCAACTCTCAGCATAGGTTCCTTTGACATAGGCAGGAAGACAGGATGGGCCCCAGAACAAATGGGCAAGGCCATGAAATTTCTGAGAATCAGTACATGCAGTTACAGGACCTGTGAAAAGGAGCTTCTCTGACAAAAATTCTGCCTGGCACCAAAGAGAGTCTCCAGGAAAACAATACTGAGACTGAAACTCAATTAAGGAACCAGCACTACGAATTTATGGCACCTGAACCACCCCCACCACAGCCAGAGAAGCCCCAAACAAAGACTGAGAAATATCCATATGAAATGTGACCTTTTAGATATATTTAAAGCTTTACGCTGTCCCTGGAAGCCCCACTTGAGGTGGACTGAGAGAGAGACCCTATGAAATTTCCTTTGAAACAAAGAACAGACACATATTCTTTTTTTGTCACCTATATCTCACCTCTTGAGGTATGTACATTCCCTTACTCTCTCTCCCTCCTTCCCCTTTCCTAAAAACCTCCAAATAAAATCTGTTTTACTTCGCTGCTCTCAACTCCTGAAAATTCTTTTTCTGTGAGGAAGATAAGAACCTAGAAGACTGGGTAAGGTCTAAGACTCCCTTTTCCTTTCCTGCAAAGGGCAATTCCTCGCTCCAGTTTGAATCCGTGGCTCCCCAAGAAATCAGTATCACTTCACTTGTATCACTTGTCTTCCCATTCATCATCGATTTGCTCGAGTGGGCCCCAGTAACATCTCCATATGTCCTGTCTCATGCTAGTAGAGCCCAAGGGCATCTGCTTGCTCCAGGAACACAAAAGCCTCAAACCATTCCATCAGGTCATGGGAATGATATCTATAATTGTTACTGTTTTTGGCATATCAAGTACGACACGGGTAGCTTGCCAGGCTCTGCCATGCGGATATCAGACTCTTGTAGTCACCTAGATCTCCAGCAAGCCTAGAGATCAAGTGGACATCAGTTGTGGCTTGACGGCCACCTAGTGGGGCGGTGGCCCATACTGAGCAGGGGCTCAGGATGCAGACTTTATCAGTCTTAGCCTTCCCAGTGGGTCCCAGGTGGCAGAGGCGGCTGGGGGAGAGTGTCCGTCTCCCTTTCCTTCCCGCCTCACATTAGCCATCCGTGAAGAACCCACCTACTTCACCTTGACTAGACAATGGTCATGAAAATAAAATGATAAGTAAAATACTTGGAGTAAGAACTAATACAGAAGACATTTAATAAATATGTGTACTTAGAAATAATTTTTCCCCCCAGAAACCTGCTTCTGCTTTCTTACTGGCTCTCTTATCTTAGGACAGTTAAAAAAAATAATAGGTTCAAAGTCTGACTAACAAAAAAATGATGTCTGATTTTTCAAACCAAAGCTGTGAGATGATCTCTACGTATTGTTTTATCATTACCTCCTTCAAATTCACTCCTAGAAGTCCAGAGAGATAGTACAAGGGCTAAAGTACTTGCCTCCCATGAGCCAATGGTGTTTTTCCCCCTGGCCCTGCATACTGTCACCTGAGCATTCCCAGGAGTAACTACTGACCACAGAGACAAGAGCAAGCCCAGAGTACTACCAGGTTTGGCCTCCCAAATTAAAAAACAAGCAAACAAAAAATAACCCAAGAATTTATTTCTGATAGTCATAGAAACTAAAAGTCCAATACATTAAGACAAAGTATATTTTAAAAGATGGGGACATTTATGCTATGCACATGCTAAAATTTGTATTAGCCTTCACGTCCATAAAGAATGAATCAGAATATAAAAATATTTGGTTAGAACTGAGGTCCTTTTGGTGGTAGAATCATATGAATTTTGGTGGTGGGTTTGGTGACTATATTATATACGAAGGTGTATAGTTAAGTCCTTGAAACTGCGTGTAATGAAAATCCATGCCAATTATAAAAATGGCTAAAATTCATTAAAAGTCATATACTTATACAAAAAACACAAGATATTGCTCAACTTTGTTTAAAAGCTTGTCCCCTTTTGTCAAGGTAACATAATTTTAATTCAATGTGTTTTGTTAACTGGAACTTCAAGAAAATGAGAGAATTTTTTTTTTTTTGGGGTCACACTCAGCTGTGCTCGAGTCTGACTCCTGGCACACTTAGGAATCACTCTTATTAGGGCCTGGGAGTCCATGTGGGATAACAGGAATTGAACCGGGTCAGATACATGCTAGGCAAGCACCATATCCATTGTATTATCTCTCAGTCCCAGAGGATAAACTATTTTTATATACTTGAATGTTCTCTCATTTTCCTGATAAAAGATGAAATTCAAGCAGAAGCCTTGAACGAACCTTATAATTTACACTGCCATTTAAGGAAGCTCCAAGAAAAATTAAAATGATTAAAAGTAACACTGAGAAAGAATAAAGCATCCCAAAGCTTTTCTTTAAATAGTCTTGTGCTAATTATATGTGAATCAGAATTATGCTCAAATATAAAGAATTATCTTGGCTATTAATAGCACAGTTTTAACTATGGTGTATTTGTTACATAAATAAGTATAAACAAATTTCCTAATTTCTTAAAGTGTGAGGGCAAATTAAAAATTTAATCAAATTCCCATTTTTAGAATTAAAGAAACTGAGAGAGTCTCAGATGAATATCTGAGAACTCAAAGTTTACAGCTTTTAAATAGAAAATTCAAAGTCTACTATTATATGGATCAATACTAAGAAAAGCAGAGAGAACAAAAGATGGGACGCAGCCAATTTTCTTCTGTGTCATAGTCCTTTAATTCACAATAAGCTATTTGAAGAACAGCAGGAACAATGGTGAGTGACTGATTAACCCCTGATGTCATATTCTACTTAAATAGTGAGAGAGAAACCCAGAGGAAAAATGCCAGATTCTTTACTTGACTCCATCATTCTCTAGATAGAATAATAAATAAAATAATATGAACAATTAAATTAATGATAAATAAAATAGATTAATTCTTAAATAATTTTAATAAACAGTAAAACAATTAATGATTATGAATTAATGACAAATAAATAAAAATCGATGGTTTTTCCATTTCTAAAACATAAAATGGACCTCATTCCCTTGTAAATTTTCTTTTTCTTTCGTTTCTCTTTTTTTTTCTCTCTCTTTTTGGTCACATCCAATGATGCTGGGGGAGGGGTGACTACTGGCTCTGCAGTCACAAAAAACTTCTGGCAGTGCTTGAGGAACCATATGGGATGCAGGGATCAAACTCAGGCCTTATGCAAAGCAAATACCCTACCTGCTGTGCTATCACTACAGCCTCCCCCTTCCAAAAGTTTACTTGCATAGATTCACAAACAACTTTTAGGAAATAATTTAAACTAGAAAATTTCTTTTCTGGCCTCCAGTTAAAGATAATTGTGCATGTATCATTTATATCACTTGTTTTCCGTTTGCTAGAGTGGGTGCCAATTCATCTCCATTTGTCCCTGTAGCAAGCTAGGATAGCCCAAGGGCCTCTGCTCCCTCCAGGAAAATGAAGAACCTCAAACCATTTATTCAGGTCATGGGAATGAGATCTATTATTGTTAATGTTTTTGGCATATCAAATACAATATATGTTGTATCATATTACAACATATCAGATACAACACAGATAGCATGCCAGGCTCTGCCGTGTGGGCGCACTTAGTTTTTGCATTTACTGATGTACCACATGGCCGCTTCAGCTCTATCTGTGTCTGTGAAATAGGCTTCTGTCTAGGGTGGGGTTCTGATGAGCTGGGCTTGGGATTGGCTTCTCTCTTTGGTGGAGCCCTGATGAGCTGTGGAATCTGGATGTTGAAGATAGATGATAGAGATAGAGAGAGATGGATGGATGGATGGATGGATGGATGGATGGATGGATGGATGGATGGATGGATGGATGGATGGATGGATGGATGGATGGATGATGGGTGATGGATGGATAGATAGATGGATGATGGATGGATGGATGGATGGATGATGGATGAATGGATAGATAGACAGACAGACAGAATGAATGAATGAAATAAATTTATATGCTGTAACTGAGGTGCCTGCTATAGGAGCAGGCTGGGGTTGGGGGGGGAGTATTTGGACATTGGTGGTGGGAATGGGGCACTGGTGGAGAGATAGGTGCTGGAACACTGTATGACAGAGACTTAATTTTGAACATCCTTATAAATGTATATTTCATCGTGGTATAATAAAGGTTAAAGGGGGAAACAAACAATAAATATTATTGTAAATATAGGACCTTAACTATAATAACTTCAAATATTTTTAAATATTATAAATGTCCACTAAAAACCAGGAAAGTTATATATATACTATAAAGCCCAACCTTTTTTTTTTTTTTTTTGCTTTTTGGGTCACACCTAGCAAATGTTCAAGGGTCACTCCTGGCTCTGCACTTAGGAATTACTCCTGGTAGTGCACGGGGAACCATATGGGATGAATATTTATAAACATTCAAAATTCAAGAAATATAGAGCCACAGAGGTAATTCAAAAGGGCTGGTCAGTATACCTTGTATTTTCCAGACCCAAAGTTCAATTTTCTGGACAAGAACATGGGTTCTGGACTCTGAACACTGCTGGGTAATAGCAGTATACCTCCACTGCTGCAAACAACCCTCATCACAATGCAGTGCCAAGCTGAGCACTGGACCATATAATCCAATTGGTTGTGTTGGCCTGGAAGTGGCCCTGGCATCCCTGATTGGGATTCCCCTCTCCTAGAGAATCAGCATTTCCTTCAGAAAACAAAAGGTATTACAGATGTTTAAGAGTTGAGTTATAGATAGTACAGCATTCCCAGCATCATACGGTCTCCAGAATACCCGGCACCACAAGCAGCATGGTATTTCTGGCCCTTGCTCTCAACTCCTTGCATGGTTAGTGGAGACTCAACAGTGGGGCCTCCAGGCTTCCAAAGCTAACCTCCACAATAAAGAAATGTCTATAATGCAACAAATGTAATCATCATCATCATCATCATCATCATCATCATCACTGTCTCCCCATTGTTCATCGATTTGCTCGAGAGGGCACCAGTAACATCTCCACAAAATAAAACCACTAAGAGTTCATCTTTTTTTTTCATATTTTCTTTTTTTTTTTCTTTTTGGTTCAGACCGGCAGTGCTAAGGGTTTACTCCTGGCTCTGCACTCAGAAATCACTTTTGGTGGTGCTTGGGGACCGTATGGGATGCCTTGATCAAACCCAGGTTGGCTGCATGCAAGGAAAATGCCCTACCCGCTGTACTATCACTCAGGCCCTGATTTTTCTTCTTTTTATTTTGTTTTTGTTTTTGTGCTTTTTGGGTCACACCTTGCGATGTCGGGGTTACTTCTGGCTCTGCACTCAGGAATTACTCCTGGCAGTGCTCGAGGGATCATATAGGATGCCAGGAATAGAAGGCAAGATGGCCGCATGCAGGCAAACGCTAAGCTTACCCACTGTGCTATCACTTTGCCCGAGTTTTCATCTTTCAACATTCTTTTTGGTGCCTTATAATAAAAGAAGTGAAACTAGGATCATAGGTTTTTAATAGATTTAAGGAAAGACTGTAAGTTCAGTTTTTAAATATACCAGAAAGAAAGTGGCTAATAATTTACAAGCAGTTTAGGTACATTTATTTAAATTCTGAGCAAACTATGAACAAATCAGAAAACAAGTGCTTTCTGATTAGGTCTCAATTAAATAAATTTATTTAACAAAATGCTAGAATACAGTCCTAAGAAAAATTATACTGTTAAATATGCATGGCATGGGGCTGGAGCGATAGCCCAGCGGATAGGGTGTTTGCCTTGCAGCGGCCGGCCTGTGCCGGCCAGGGTTCAATCCCGGCATCCCATATGGTCCCCTGAGCACCGCCAGGAGTGATTCCTGAGTGCAAAGCCAGGAAGGGAGTAACCCCTGAGCATCGCGGGTGTGACCCAAAAAGCAAAAAAAAAAAAAAAAAAAAAGCATGGCAGAATTATATCATTTACTTAGATATCTTCCTTTTTGGGGTATTTTTCAAATTTTCTAGAAAATTTATTAGAAGGCTAGCTATACTAATGATTGTGGTATTAAAATGGTATTATAATCCAAGATTAAGTCTAATCATGTGATATATTTAGAATATATGGACAAACTTTCCATTGTAGTATTGTTAACAGTAACAGTACAAATAACTTAAGCACATTAAAATTAGGAATAAGAACAAACATGGCTGAGTTGTAGAACACCTGCCTTGTACACATGAGCCCTGAAAACAATCTCCTAATACACACATACACACACTCACTTAAAAACAAAAATCAATAGTATTGTGTTTTTACAAATAATGACAAGCAGTAGAAAAGATCAAAAAATTAACAAATATTAAAAATATTAAACATAGTATGTTAGAAATAAATTTAACACAGACTCACACTTAAGAGCACTATGATCATCAAAACTGTGCCAAAGCAATCCAATGAGGAAAAGCTAAGGTCTTGCATCAAACTACAATAAATGGATATCTGTATCAAAAAAAAAAAAATGAACCTTGACCGTCTACTTAAGCCCACATGCAAAACCTAATTCAAGAAGGATCCGGAACTAAGTATAAAAGCTAAACAGAAGCTTAGAAGCCAAAATGTATAAAAACCCCAAATCACTAAGGACAAGAAAGCAAAACAATATTGAAAAAAAAGTACTATATTGTACAATAATAATTCACTATTATCCCAAAAACACGATTATATTTCCCAGTCCACATATAAAATTATAGGTCATATGACTTACTCTGACCAATGAGTTCCAGTAAAAATAAAGCATTACACTTCTGAATAATAGCTTTAAGAACCACCTATGATTCTCATTGCCACAGACCAGCAGCAACTTTTTCTTCAGCTTAGACCACAGAATGAAGACACGGAAGCAAATCTGAAGCAGATTTGTAGCTAACATTTTAGTGAACTGAAACTACATGTTTATTGTTATAAGACACCTAACTTTTGTCATCATCTGCTTCTATAGCATAGCTACACTATCTGAGTTTATTACAGCAATGTATAAAATATACAAAGGAAGGAAATTTTGTAAAAACCTAAGTTGCTTTAATGCATAATAGCATTTTTGTCACGTAACTATAAATCCGGAAGATCATTCAGAGCTTTTATATATGCTACACAACGTAATCAATGCCCTAAACTCCTTCTGATTTTACTTCCTGCACTGATAATTTGTAGTTTTCAACTATTCATAAAATGTTAGCAACAGCTCCAAACTGCAAGCTAGGGTGCCTCATTAGACACAACTAGATCATATTACTACCACTAATGGCATGAAGAGTTAGAAAACATAACTTCCATCTTTTAAGTTTCCATCGTGAGCCAAGGAAAAAAAAAGATTAAAAATGAAGATGGTCTGATCTGGGGCGAGGGGGAGGCAGGTTTTTTTCCCAGCCTGCCACTTCAATGGTGCTTTGGAGGCCAGAAAAACCTTATGCACCACAATCCCAGCCATCTTTAAGGTAAGGACTCCACAGCTTGTCAAAGTCCCACCCAAGAGAGAAGCTTATTTCAAGCCCAGGCATATGGGTCACGGTGCCTATATCCACCAGGCTTCCGTGGAACTGAAGCTGGGACTCCTTCCCCCACCTCAGTCTGGTGGAACTGCCTATGAACTACCTCCGGTGCTGTCAGCCATGATCCAGAGACACAGATGCACAGCAGAGCTGCTGCCTGCTCTTCCTGTTATACTGCTATACCAGGTATCCCATCACACTTTACAGAATCAAGTATGGGGCATCCAATCAGCAAGAGAAGGCCCAGGGAACTTCGCTGTCCATCTTGGGTAGGTAGTGGCAGCCCCACCCAGAACAAACATCAGCTGCATGAAGGTTTAGGTGTGTGCAGGAGGGCAGGAAAGAAACTTGTTTTTCTTTGGTGCCCACTTCCCCTGCTTTCTACCCCCAAAATAGTGTCTCAGTGGTAGATCATATTCCTTGTATGTTAAGGTCCCTGGCACAGTGGCTGGGGTAGGGAGGGGGAGGTGTTGGTGGAAAGACCTGGAGAGATAGTACAGTCAGTGATTAAGTTTAGTCACTTGCCTTCCACACAATCGACCCTGCACCCTTTATGGTCCCTGAACCTCTCCAGGAGTGGGTCCTGAGCTCAGAACCAAGAGTAGGCCCTGAGCACTGCTGGGTGTGACTCAAAAGAGGGAGTGTTCTATATAATTATAATCGAATAATGATAAACTAAGGAAGCACTCAGTGATACTCAATGACACGTAATGGAAAGTATTTACTTCCAACAGGTCCCTAGCTCCTTGCCCACTAATTCCAACTCCAAGGTTGGCAGATGGCTGTTCCCTCTTCCACATGTTCAAACCCTGGGTTCTGACCTTGCTTCTTGGAGTGTTGCCCAGACTTCATCCCTACAGAAAGATGGGGTGAGTATAGCATGCAGAGGGTAAAAGCTTCCCTGATCTTCTCCCATGAAGGTGTTGGGGAGACCAGGATTCAGGGTCTGGGTGTGACTCAAAGTATCAGGGGAGTTTTCAATTTAGGGGAGTTTATGTCTTTCCTAAAATCCAGAGAAAACTTCAAGACACAGACCAGTGACCGAATGTAGAAATTCAGAGAGAGGGAGATTTGCTTCATTTGCCCTTTATTTACATGTTCTGGTGAACTCAGGAATCTCTTCGATGTGTGTAAGTGCTGGTTGTGTGCAATTAGCCTTGGTGCTAATGAGAAAAAGCTTGCTGGGCTGGAATCCCCAGAGGAGGGGAGGGTATAAGGGCCAGAAGTCAGAAATTCTGACCAACACAATTACTAGTTTCAGGTTTTAAACCCATGACATGCCTAAGACTTTTGGAGATCCTATTCCACATTGTAATAAAGGTATTAAAATGTACTCACATCTCAGTCAAATATTTTACTGCAAAAATCACTAAAATAGTAGTAGCTTTCCCTTTTACATCATTTGGCCATAAGCAACATGCTTAACTGCTTGATGAATAATTGGCTATGATTTCTGGACACTTTATATGCAGGGATTCTTATAATAAGAATAATCTTCGGGGCCGGAGAGATAGCCTAGCGGGTAGGGCGTTTGCCTTGCATGCGGCCGGCCCATGCTGGCCCGGTTCGATTCCCGGCATCCCATATGGTCCCCCGAGCACCGCCAGGAGTGATTCCTGAGTGCAGAGCCAGGAGAAACCCCTGAGCATTGCCAGGTGTGACCCAAAAAAAGCAAAAAAAAAAAAAAAAAAAAGAATAATCTTCATTTTAAAAAAAGTATGGAGCATACAATCACAAGTGTGTGGTCACGATATCTGGTCTGGGGAACATCTTGATAATTTCTTATACAGTGGGCTCAAATGGCACAATGGAGATTTAATAATCTTTATTGACTTTCATCTAAGAATATATTCATTGACCATTTTTAGAGAACTAGCTCCAACAAGCAATATAGAATAGATTATTCAGTGCATGCTTAGGACAGACTCAAACAGAGATTGAGAAAAACTGAAATAAGTGTTGTCCATAGGTGCAGTGGTGGTGGGTTTGGGGTTGACTAGTAGAAACCCACTACACGTATGTTCTAGAAACTCAGAAAGTGAATGAAAGAACAGAAATTGGCCAGATTCACATATAACAACCCAGAAAACAAGTCATGACTATCAATACCATTCCCATATATGGGCTATAATGGTTAATATAATCAGTGCTGGTAAGGGTGCAAGCATGGGGATGGGGGGTAGGTGGGAAATGAGGGTCTTAGAGGGTGGTAGGAGCAAACTAGTGGTGGGATTGGTGTTAAACAATGAATTTTTCTAACAACTGTATAGTAAAAAACTTTGTAAATCATGGTGTTTAAATAAAGTAAAAAAATAATAATAAAGATGGTCAACATATACTGTTGCAGTACACTGCTGCCCAAAGCCTCTCCACCTTGCCTGGAGTTACCTCCTGCAGGCCACTTTGTAGATAAAGGGCAGAAAAGCTTGATATGTAGCAGTATATCTTACCATATATTCCATGTTAGCTGGGGAGGTGGCAGGGAATTTAGGGACACTGGTGTTGGGAATAGGGTACTGGTGCAGGGACAGGTGATGGAACACTGTATCATGGAAACCCAATCGTGAATATCTTTGTAACTGTACATCTCATGGTAGTGTAATAAAAAATTAAATATTTTCCTGTCCCCACACAGAGCGATTGAATCAAAAAACAGGCTAAGATATGCTATTAAAAACTGATTTCCAAAGAAAGCTAACCCATTGAAAGTACAATACTTTCAATCATGTTAAAGATGAAATACAAATCCTAATGTCCTTTGAGTTAAAAATCAAACATTAGGAAAGTTGGACAAATATTGTGGTCAGTTGTCATGTCTGTGAAAGTATCTTATTATGATGATTAATTTATGTTTTATAGCGTAATGCCTTCCTTAAACACTCCACAACAAGATGTTCTAATAAATATGGGTATTTTTTTCTTAAAATTATTTGAACAAAATGTATTGAATAAAAATTTAATGAAACACAAAAAAAGGAAAACATGCAAACTGTAAGGAAATAACACCAGTTCACTATACTGGTATTGGTATTGCTGTGACAATGATAAATGGGTAAAGACAAATTCTAAAAATAGGATTAAAGTAGTTACAAGATCATGCCCTGTTTTTAATTCACTAATTTTTTTTAAAAAGCAACAGTAATACACCTTTTAAGGCTAATGGTATATAAATGCTTCATTCCATTCCAACTTACTTACCCATCAGCCCTGTGGTAGGAGCAATGCAATTTTCCCCCCATTCCACCACAATAAGGATATAGTTTAGACAGAGTCCCAGGGGTAGGAATATGGCTAAGTCTTGGCTAATTAAAGTTCTTCATTTTCCTAGTTACTGTGTAGCTCATATAATCCACATAAGAACACTAATTAGGCTTTTAATGAAAAGACCAAAAAAACTATTTTCTTCTTAACTAGTACAATTACTGGTACTAGTTAAGAAGAAATAGCTAAAAAGACAAAGAACCTCTGGCTTCGGGCACATCTCTTCGACTCCACCGTTCTCCCTGCAGTAACATATGCCTCAGAGACCTGGGCCCTACAAAAGCAGGATGAGAATGCTATTTGGGTCTCCCAAACAGGAATCGAAAGAGCTATGCTTGGAATATCACGCCTCACTCAAGTGAGAGAGAAGGAATCCAGAGTTCCGACCTCCGGTCGCTGTTCCAGAGTCAGGGATGCTGTCTCTCGTTTGCCAAGGCATCAAAAATCAGATGGGCTGGGACCGGGCCATAGCACAGTGGATAGGGCGTTTGCCTTGCACGCGGACGACCTGGGTTTGATCCTTGGCATCCCATATGGTTCCCGAGCACGGCCAGGAGTAATTCCTGAGTGCAGAGCCAGGAGTAAGCCCTGAGCATTGCCAGGTGTGAGAGACCCCCAGCGCCCGCAAAAAAATAAATAAATAAATAAGATGGGCTAGACATGTAATGCAATTTGGAGACAACCGCTGGACTAGAGCCGTTACCGACTGGATCCCGCGGGATGTCAAAAGATCACGTGGCCGCCCACCTACAAGATGGTCAGACTTCTTCGACAAGAGGAACGAACGGTTTGAGGCTCTTCGTATTCCTGAAGCAAGCAGATGCCATTGGGCTACCCTGGCACGTGAAAGGGTCAAATGGAAACGTTACTGGTGCCCGCTAGAGCAAATCGATGAATAACGGGATGTCAAGTGATCAAGTGATCAATAGCTTCACTAAAAAAACTTGTAAAAAGGACCATAAAATATGAAAACTCTTAAAACAAAATTCTAATCAGTGGATTAGCTTTTGCTCTTCTTGGAAAAAATATTAAAAATTACAGGATTAACTGCACTTTGTTTTGGGTGAAGGAGTTCTCAGGTGCTGCTTAGAAGGTGCAGGCCAGCAGTTCCATGAAAGGCCCTAAGTATGCAGTGCTGTCCAGAGCACCCAGGTTACCTCTGTAGTGCTCAGGAGGACTCCAGGGTTACACCCAGCTAAGCCTGGGGGACCTTCTGTAATGGGAATCAAAAGATGATCAGCCTCGTGCAGGGCATGCACCTTTATTCCTGTACTATCTCTCTAGCTCCTCAGACAATGTTTACAACAGTTAGCAATGGGTGTTATTTTACTCTAGAATGCCTGCATCCCATCTTGGGATATATATAATTCCTTTATTTTACTCTATAAATTCCCTCTTGCTTCCCAAATAAAACTACTGACTCTTTGTCTACTACTCAACTGATAGGTTAATATCCCAGATATATAAAGCACTGGTAGACCTTTACAAGAAAAAATCTAACCCCATCATAAAATTGGGAGAAGAGATGAACAGACATTTACTCAAAGAAGAAACACAAATAGTCAAAACATACATAAAAAAAAAAAAACAGGGCCAGAGTGATAGTCCAGCAGGTAGGGTGTTTGCCTTGCATGCGGCTGACCCGGGTTCAATCCCTGGCATCCCATATGGTCCCCTGAGCATGGTCAGGCGTAATTCCTGAGTGCAGAGCCAGGAGTAACCCCTTAGCATCGCCAGGTGTGACCCAAAAAGGAAAAAAAAAACCATTGTGTATTCACTCTTGGGAATATACCTTGGGAAGACAAAAACACACCACAGAAACACCATCTACACTTCTTCTATGTTCATAGTAGCTCTAGTCAAAATAGCCAGAATCTGGAAACAACCAACAGACGACTGGAAAAAGAAACTGTGGTACATCTACACAATGGAATACTATGCAGCTGTTAGGAAAAATGAAGTTATGAAATTTGCCTATAAATTTCATATGGACATGGAGAAGATCATGCTGAGTGAAATTAGCCAGAGGGAAAAGGACAGATATAGAATGACTGATTTGCGGGATTAAAAAAAAATAGTATGATACCTATATCCACGACCAGGTAAAGCATGGATCAGGAGGTCTTGTCAGTGGGTGGAATCTACCGCAAGTGTGTGGGAGTCAGAGGTTAGGTAAGACAGAAAAAGGTATGGTGTACTAATAACTGTTGGAAATAATACCAGCCTAGAACTGAGCATTGAACGTAGGCAAAGGGATATATATAACCTCTAAATGTATGTATTGCAAGTCACAGTGTAAGAGAAGAGAGAGAGAGAGAGAGCAAAGAAAGAGAGACAGAGACAGAATCAGAGACAATAGAGAGAGAGAGAAGAGACAAAGTGCCTGCCATAGAGGCAGGCTGGGGGGGGGAGGGAATCAGGGGACATTGGTGGTGGTAAATGGGCACTGGTGGAGGGATGGGTGCTGGAACACTGTATAATAGAAACCCAAACATGAACATCTTTGCAACTGTATATCTTAGGGTGGTATAATTAAAAATAAATAGATAAATATAAAATGAAATATTGCATATATCACTAATCAGGGAAATGCAAATTTAAACAACAATAAGATAGCATCTCACATCAAAGCAACTGGCACACATCACAAAGAACAACAACCAGTGTCTGTCTGAAGGTATGTGGGGGGTGGGGAGAGACCCTCATTCACTGATGTTGGAAATGTCAACTAGTTCAAACTTTTTTGGGAAAAAAAATGGACATTCTTCAAAAAACTAGAAGTAAACTTCCACGTAACCCAGCAATTCCATTCCTGGGAATATACCCTAAAGGGCCCAAAAATACAAGAGAAACACAGTTGCATTCCCATGTTCACTGCAGCACTATTCATAATAGCCCAACATGTAACCAATCAACGCTACCCCCAAAACAGGTGCTGGACTAAGAAGTTACATTACTACTACACAATGGAATACTATTCAGCCATTAGGGGGAAAAACAAAGTCATAAAACTTGCTGACACATTGATGGGCATGGGAATTATCATGCTGAGTTACCATGTTGAATCGGAGGAAGAGGAACAGACATAGAACGAATGCACTCATTTGTGGGAAATAAAGAAACACTATAGGAGAATAATGCCCAAAGACAATAGAAAAGAAGGGTAGGTAGTTCACTGCCAAATTCTCTAGAGAGAAAAGGGTCCACTTTGGCAATGAGAGGGGAAGTGGTCAATTTTGATGAGAACTGGGTTCTCTGAATTTTCTGAAGTGCATGACTGCACTTCAATATATCCAAAATATCCCCAAACTACAATACTAACATCCCAGCAGGAGCACACCGACTGGAAGGAATGTATCACAGAAGCCAACTAATCTCAACTAACAAAAACAAAACAGCTGGGCTGGAGCGATAGTCCAGCGGATAGGGTGTTTGCCTTGCACGCAGCCGGCCTCTGTGGGCCTGGGTTCGATCCCCGGCATCCCATATGGTCCCCTGAGCACTGCCAGGAGTAATTCCTGAGTGCAGAGCCAGAAGTAACCCCCTGAGCGTTGCCAGGTGTGACCCAAAAAAAAAAGTATAAAAAAAAACAAGACAGCTTAATTGAACCTCAAATAAGAACTTAATGTTCCCTTTGTAAGATAAAAACAATTTTTACAAATTTTCTTTTTACTGACATTTTTTCTGCTAATTCCACTTGCCATTTAGTCGTAACTAGTGATATAAAACAAACTACTATGTGTCGGGAACGACGCTGGGGTCCCCGACAGTGTCAGACAGAAGTTCTCTTCTACCTCCGAGGATGCCGGGAAACAGATGAAAACTCACGAATCCAGTGCAGTTCCAAAACTTTTAATAGTACAAAAGCTCTTCCACAGCTATCACTATCACTAGTGCAAAAACTCTTCCACAACACTCCAATACAATGAACAAACTCTAGTTGTGGTCCGAACTTAGACTATACAAAAGAGCCTAAGTCTCCCACCAAAGAGAGAGGATCTCACCTGACATGAGTCCTACCCAAAAAAAGAAGCAAAGGGCCAAAGAGCAAAAGCCAAAAGCCAAAAGCAAAAGGCCAAGCTAAAAGCCACAGGAGCCAAAAAGCTAAAAGGCCAGACAAAGGGGCCTCAAGTCAGTCCCCTTATATACACCAAAGTAATCCAAGGAGGGTCCTGTCAACAAAGAACTCTAAACAGAGTGTAGTGCCACACCCTATTGCAGGTATAAACAAAGATTACCAAGGACTAATCCGAGATTATCTCTTATGTAAAACAGTGGAGAGACAGAGGCTGATATAAAGTAATACATCTTAATTTCATGAGCTTCATGCAATCTAGATGGTACCCACAAGATCCTTCTTATTATTATCTGCACCAGGGTGATTCTGAATATCTTGTTCTCGTGTACTGAAAGGGTCACACTCGCCTGCTTAGAGCAAACTAGTATGATCCTTCCTATAGTCTTCCTATAGTCTCAACGTAGCCAGGGTGGTAGCCTCCTGGTAAATTCTAACTGTCCCACGCTGGGTGCAGTGGGTATAAAGAGGAGCTGTGCCCAATCTAGAAAACATAGAAGTCTTAGTAGATATATAAGTCAGAAGTTATTCAATCAAGGTGACTTCTGTAACTGCCCACACCCTCTAGAAGTGTTTACATAGAAGAGAGGTCTCATTAGAATGAGTCTTGGCTTAAATAGATTAAGTTGGGAGTGGGCAAAACAACAAAGCTCCCAGATTAGCTAGATCTGCCATCCAACAACTATGGACCTGCTATGGGGAAGGCTTAAAAGGGGAAAATGGGGGAAAACAGTGAGTATGGTGAAGAGAAGGTAACAGTGGTGGTGGAATTGGTGTTGGAATATTGAATACCTGTAACAAATGCATCATGAAAATTTTGTAAACCACGGTTTGTTTGTCTATTTATTTAAATAAATGCTAGGGGTGGCAGGGATGAAGGGAGAAGAACTGGACCTTTATGAGGAAGTTTCCCAAAGGACTTAAGAACTTACAAGGATTTAAGAATTTAAAGAATTTAAGAATTCATAAATTTGGAGAGGGAAGGGACCACTGTGGCAATGACAGGGAAGTGGTCAATTTTTTTAAAGTATTTTATTATACCACCGTGAGATATACAATTACAAAGATGTTCACATTCGGGTTTCGGTCATACAGTGTTCCAGCACCCATCCCTCCACCAGTGCCCATCTGCCACCACCAAGTCCCCGATTCCCTCCCCCTCAAAGCCCGCCTCCATGGCAGGTTCTTTATTTCTTTTCCTTTCTATCTCTTTCTCTTTTCGGAAGTGGTCAATTTTGATGAGAACTGAGTGCTAAAAGGAATAAAGGGGGGTGGGGTGGGCGCGGAGCGATAGTGCAGTGGGTAGGACGTTTGCCTTGCACACAGCCGACCCAAGTTCGATCCCCGGCATCCCATATGGTTCCCCAAGCACTGCCAGGGCGCAGAGCCAGGAGTGCAGATTCCTTCAGTGCAGAGCCAGGAGTAACCCCTGAGCATTCTTGAGTGCAGAGCCAGGGAGCAACCCTGAGCATTGCCGGGTGTGACCCACCCCCCCAAAAAAAAATAAACGAATAAAGGGATATGCATGATATACTTTCAGTAACAGGATTTCAGTAACAGGATTGCAAACCAGAGTGCATAAGGGGGAAAAAAAAGGAAAAATTACCTGCCATCAAGGCATGGAGGAGGGAGTGAAAATGGGGGCATTACTGAAGGGAGGGGATGCTTCAGCTCATCTCTTCTCCACATTTTTTGATGGGGTTGGATGTTTTTTTCTTGTAAAGCTCTACAAGTGCCTTATTATATATCTTTGATATTAACCACTTATCAGATGGGTATTGGGTAGATTTTCTTTTCCAATCCATAGGATTGTCTTTGTATCTTGGTCACCATTTCTTTGGAGTGCAGAAGCTTCTTGAAGTTTCATCTAGCCCCATGTGTTTATCTTTGCTGCCACTTAACTTGGTGAGTGGTGTTTCATCTTTGAAGATACTTTTAGCTTTAATGTCATGGAGGGTTGCGCTATGTTTTCTTCCATGTATCTTATAGATTCAGGTCTGATGTTGAAGTCTTTAATTCATTTTTATCTGACTCTTGTTCATGAGTTAGACAGAGGTTTGAGTTCATTTTTTTTTTATGTAGCTATCCCGTTTTCCCAGCACAACTTGTTAAAGAGGCTTTCCTTGCTCCACTTCATATTTTCTGCTTCCTTATTAAAATTAAGTGATTATATATTTGAGATCATATATATTTTTTTTTTTAAATCCGGCCCAGGTATGCTGATCCACAGACTCACAGACATGGGGCAGAGCTGCTACTGGCTCTCCCTGTTTCCAGCCACTCAAGAGGCACCGGGAGGGATGATGGTTTCTAGCCTTGGCCCGTCACCCCAGCAGAACCTCGCAACAAGCCAGACGACCCCACTCCATGAGGTCCTCCATTTTCCACATCCAGACTTCCCCCTCATCAGAATTCCACCCAGCAGACCAGCCTATCACAGCCCCGCTCATACGGTCGCCAGTGCGGTACATCAATAAATACTGGATTTAGAGATGACTACAAGACTATGCCACCTGCACGGCAGAGCCTGGCAAGCTACCCGTGTTGTATTTGATATGCCAAATACCAGTAACAATTATAGACCTCATTCCCATGACCTGATGGAATGGTTTGAGACTCTTTATGTTCCTGGAGCAAGCAGGTGCCCTTGGGCTCTACTTGCAGAAGACAGGTCATATGGAGATGTTACTGGTGCCCACTGGAGCAAATCGATGATGAACGGGAAGACAGTGATACAGTGATATTTGAGAGTATGTGTCAGGATATTCAACTATATCCCACTGGCCCGCAGATCTCTTTATCATCATCCTGTCAAATCACGTCTTAAAGAAAGAATCCTCAGATTATTTATCCAAATATATCATCAACTTATAATTGAGAAAACTAAGTCCCAAAGAGATGACATGGCAAATAAATTCTTTTTTTTTTTTTTGCTTTTTGGGGTCACACCTGGCAATGCTCAGGGTTTCTCCTGGTTCTGCACTCAGGAACTACTCCTGGTGGTGCTCGGGGGACCATATGGGATGCCGGGATCGAACCGGGCCGGCATGGGCCGGCCAAGCGCAAGGCAAACACCCTACCCGCTGGGCTATAGCTCCGCCCCAGCAAATAAATTCTTATATAAATAAACAGGAAGGATAAATTATCTCCATTTGTCCTTATCTGAACAAGACAAAATAGCTAATTTAAGATTTAAATCAAGTAAGGCATTAGAATAATTGAGTGATTTTTTTTTTCCTGTAACAATTCCTTTCTGGAAATACAACTAAATATGCTATCAAAAACCATCACTTGGGGCCGGAGCAATAGCTCAGCAGGTAAGGTGTTTGCCTTGCATGCGGCCGGCCTGTGCTGGACCGGGTTCGATCTCCGGCATCCCATATGGTAACCTGAGCACTGCCAGGAGTGATTCCTGAGTGCAGAGCAGGAGTAACCCCTGAGCAATGCGGGTGTGACCCAAAAAAGCAAAAAAAAAAAAATCACTGCTTTATTTCTTGGAAACTGGCATACCCTTTTCTTATTCCTCATCCTATATATTACATACCTATTTTAAAAAATTTTTTTATTTTGTACTGACATTTACCTCACTATTATCCTCATCCAACACAGGCAATGCATACAGGAATCTACAATGAGTTTGATTCTGTCTTATGAGCAAATAAACTGATTGTATTTTAATCTTATTTCACAAGGACTTGGAGGTAATTTACAAACAGCATAATTATAATTAAATAAGTACAATAGAAAGCAACATAGCAAACAGGGAAAGTGTATTGGCTTTGGAGCCAAGAAGACCTTCTGGGTTCTAGTTTCCATTGTAGATCTTACTTGCCCTCATTTTATAGAAGTCATTATATTACTGCTGCTTTGTAATACAGTTTGAGGTTGGGAAAGGTGATGCCTCCCATCTTCTTTTTCCCAAGGACTGCTTTAGCTATCCGTGGGGGTTTATTATTCCATACGAATTTCAGGAGTGTTTGGTCAATTTCTTTAAAGAATGCCATGGGTATCCTTAACAGACCTGTGGATCTATGGAATAGAGTTGAGTATCCTGACACCCACCCTCAAAGACATGATCAGTTCATCTTTGATAAAGGTGCAAAGAGTCCAAAATGGAGTAAGGAAAGCCTCTGCAACAAGTGGTGCTGGGAAAACTGGACAGCTACATGTAAAAAAAATGAATTTGGACCTGTGTGTAACACCTGGCACAAAAATCAGATCAAAATGGATTAAAGATCTCAATATCAGACCTGAATCCATAAAGTACGTTGAAGAAAATATAGGAAAAACCCTCCACGACATTGAAGCTAAAGACATCTTCAAAAGTGAAACACCATTAACAAAGCAACTAGAAGAAAAGATAAACATATGGGACTACATGAAACTAAAGAGCCTCTGCACCTCAAAAGAAACAGTGACTAAGATAAAAAGGCAGTCCACAGAATGGGAAAGAATATTCACCCAATACCCACCTGATAAGGGGTTAATATCCAGGATATATCAGGCACTGGTACAGTTATATAAGAAGAAAACAAACAACCACATCAAAAAATGGGGAGAAGAGATGAACAGAAACTTTGACAAGGAAGAAATTCGAATGGCCAAAAGGCATGTGAAAAAATGCTCATCATCACTAATCATCAGAGAGATGAAAATCAAAACAACAATGAGATATCACCTCACACTACAGAGACTGGCCCATATTCAAAAGGGTAAAAGCAACAAGTGCTGGCATGGATGTGGGGAAAAAGGGGACTCTCATACATTGTTGGTAGGAATGTCGACTTGTACAACCTTTCTGGAAAACAATATGGACATTCCTCCAAAGACTAGAAATTGAGCTCCCTTTTGACCCAGCCATACCACTCCTAGGAATATACCCTGGGAAGCCAAAAACATACAGCGGAAACACAATCCGCACTTTTATTTTCATAGCAGCACTATTCACAATAGCCAGAACCTGGAAACAACCAGTATGCCCGAGAACTGATGACTGGATAAAGAAACTGTGGTACATCTACACAATGGAATACTATGCAGCTGTTAGGAAAAATGAAGTTATGAAATTTGCCTATAAATGGATGGACATGGAAAGGATCATGTTGAGTGAAATTAGTCAGAAGGAAAGAGAGAGACATAGAATGACTACATTTATTTGCATGACATAAATATATCAGGCGGTCTTACCAAAAGTGGAAATTACTGCAAACGTGAAGGAGTCAGAGGTTAGGTAAGACAGAGAAGGGAACGCGTGTGAATAAATGTCAAAAGGGCTGATACCAACATAGAACTGAGCATTAAAAACAGGCAAAAATAATGCACATGATGGCTTCCAAGTGTATGTAGTGCAACCCACAATGTGTAGGAGAAGGAAGGGAGAAAGAGGGAGAGAGAAAAGAGATAAAGAACCTGCCATTTAAGCAGGCTATGCGAGGGGGAGGGATTGGGGACATTGGTGGTGGGAAATGGGCACTGGTGGAGGGAGGGTGCTGGAACACTATGTGACCGAATCCTCCAAACATGAACAACGTTGCAATTGTATATTTCACAGTGGTATAATAAAATGTTTAATTAAAAAAAAGTCATTATATTATTCCATTGCCTCCTATTGTTATCTTGTTTCAGATATTTTAAAATATAAACTCTCAAAAACCTGATAAATAGTACAGGGGTTAAAGTGTTTGATAGCATAAGATAGAGCCTGGTTTGATTTGGATGCTGCATATAATCCCTACAGTACGGCCTTGAGTGATCCCTGAGTACCGCCAGTGTAGCCCAAACCCTCCTCCCCAACACGCACACCCACTCCCCACATACACATATGCTCACACAAATATATGTATATAAATATAATTAGGTTCCTAAAAATAATGGGGGTGGTATGGTAGTACCCTCAATGCAACGAATGAAGGAAGGGATATGTTGTTTGTTCCTTCAAAGAACATAGATTTCCATGAGGAAGCAGAGTGAATTCCCAGCCTAACATCCCAATATCGGGGATGGCAGGCCAAAAAATTCTGAAAATGCTGTAAGGAAATATCTAATATGATTCTTAAACTTCTTGAAAAGAAGGATGACAAACCCACTGCTTACCATAGTGTCTGTCACATGAAGCATCTTTAATAATATTTATTGAACATAATACAGTCCTGTGTTCTCACTATATATGTTTTTCTTTTTGGGGTCACACCCGGCAATGCTCCAGGGTTACTCCTGGCTCTTCACTCAGGAATTACTCCTGGTGGTGCTTGGGGACCATATGGAGTGCCAGGGATCCAACACAGGTCAGCCGCGTGCAAGGCAAATGCCCTTCCCGCTGTGCTACCACTCTGGCCCCTATATTTCTAATTTGAGGATATAATCTCTCCCTGTCTGATTATAAATAACTTTGAATTTTTTTAAATGGCTAATACTTGCTTAAAGAAAAAGACTGTGGACCTTTTCTGTATATTCATTTACTATAATGCAGGGGAAAAACATCACTTTATTTTCAAAGTACAGAAAATAATTTTAACAGTAACATGCCACTATTTGGGGGGTGAGGGAAGTTGGGAGAGGCTCAACTTTGTCTTAGCCCCATTCTTAGAGAATATAGGTTCCAAACTAGATGTGCTCGCCAAAATAAGCCAAGATGGTGAAAGTGAAATAGAAAGAAACTGCTGTTCAGATTGGAATGTTAGTTTGGAACTAAAAGGTGGCAAACACCCACTACAAATAACTGAAGGAAAAAACAACAAAGGGTGCATTTCCCCCATAGCACTGAGGAGCCACCACACCAACTCTAGATAATCCATCTCTAACTTCTCCTAGCCTAAAATCTTCCCCCTAATTTTTTAAACCATTCATTTTTTATTCCTATAGCAACTAACTATGACTAATTTTTGAAAGGAATAAAATAAAATATAAAGAAAATTAAGAAAATGTTTGTATACCTGGGATAAGAGAAAAAATATTTTCAAGACCAAAAACCATAGAGTAAAAGATATAAGTGATCAAATAAAATGGAAAAAAATGGTAAAAAGATGCCATGTATTAAAAGAGAAAAAAGAGAAGCAAATCATATTCTGCAAAATTAGAGTCATCTTGCAAAAAATAAGTTCAATGATAGTTTCTTGAGACATTAAACTTAGACATTAATGATGGTAGTAAAATATGTCGTTTAGGAAAATAAACCAGTATACACTGTATACGAGATATTCATTGCAATACTGTTCATAACAGAAAACTAGAGACAACCTAGATATCTAAAATAAACACAGATTCAATTTTAGATATCTACAGCTACTCAAACCACCCAGTGTCTCTAAATAGTATTTCCACGATACAATAGGTGGGTTGCGCAGTCTGGTTTCACCTCTAGATTCTCTGTGGGGGGCCGGAGCGATAACCCAGTGGGTAGGGCATTTGCCTTGTGCTGGCCTGGGTTCGATCCCAGGCATCCCATATGGTCCCCCAAGCACCACCAGGAGTAATTTCTGAGTGCAGAGCCAGGAGAAACCCCTGAGCATTGCGGGTGTGACCCAAAAAAAAAAAAAAAAAATAGATTCTCTATGGGCACGTTCAGCTAAATGGTCAGACAGATTAGCTGATCCAGGATAGCCTTCCTCTTTGTCTGCAGGTTGATACTGCCTGTCAACTCAGATCCAAGCTCTTACAATTTAGACCAGGTTCTCAGGTCTAAACATGAGAGTTTAAAAAGTCAATCTTTAAGGAATAAGCTCAATATTCACACATCACCTCCACCATATTGACTGGTCAAAACAAATCACAAGAGATTCAGGTAAAAGATGTCCCACCTCTAGATTGAAGACCAGACAAAGAGGAAAAATACCAGGATAAAAGAAATTGATAATCATTAGTCATTCTACCTCAGGCAGGGATATGTGTGTGTGTGTGTGTGTGTGTGTGTGTGTGTGTTTGGAAGTGTACAGATGCACATACACAACAGAATACTATGCTGTGATAAAACAAGATGCAGAATATTCAATCACTTGTATCGCTTGTCTTCCCTATGTTTGATTTGCTTGAGCGGGCACCAGTAACATCTCCATAGGTCCTGTCACATGCTAGTGCAGCCCAAGGCATCTGCTCACTCCAGGAACATGAATAGCCTCAAACCATTCCTTCAGGTCATGGGAATGAGGTCTATAATTGTTACTGTTTTTTGGCATACCAAATATGACACGGGTAGCTTGCCAGGCTCTGCCGTGCGTGTGGTATACTCTCAATAGTAGGCTCTCAGTTTGTGCATTTACTGATGAACAAGGAGAAATTAGCTTTTCTCTTGGGTGGAGTTCTGACGAGCTGTAGAGTCCGGATGTTCAAAATAACTGCCCTCACGGCGTAGGGGTTCCTCTGGCTTCTTACTGGGAAGAAGAAGCTTCTTACTGGGAAGAAGAAGGCTCTATTGGGATGGCGGGCGAGGGCTAGAACCAGCCTTCCCTCCTGGGCACTTCATAATCAGCTGAGCACGGGGAGAGTCAGTAGCAGCTCTGCCCCGTGTATCTGATGAATATTTAATATATGTAGTAAATTATAATTTCTCTACAGAGAATTTATGTATATAGTACATAATCTATGTCTATTTGCAAATCCTAAAAATATACTTAAAAGTGAATTAAACATTGAGCTATGCAAAGCAGTCAATATGCTGACATAGGATGCAGACACTGAGGGCATTATCAGAAAGGTCAGCATAGATATAAGTCAACAGGACCAGAAGCAAGGACAATGGGGTGTTGTGACCATGAAAACTGCAGAGATGTGGAATCAGTGAGGCGTTGTGGATCCACAAGGAGGCACAGGTCAGCAAAGCCAGTAGTCAACAATGTTGCATGGTAGGGGAATATACAAAGAGATGCCTACATAAGAGAATGGTAGCAGTGAGAAAATAACTATATTTAGCTAATGCGGCGAAGTTTCTTACTGCTGGAGAAGGCATTTATAAACAAAGGAGAACAATAGAGAACTCTCATGCATCAGACTGTAATTGAGAACACAAGAATTTGCATCTGTATATAGCTTAAAAGAGAAATATTAATGGATACATGAATTAGTCTACTATATAAGTGCATGCCCTCACAGTCATACATTTCTTAGTTCTAGAAGGAATAACTAGAACTAGGAATAAATTTATGTCTGTATGTACTGTTACAAAAACAAATAGCAACAAAATAAATCAATCAGGATATCTTTAATAATAGCTAATTCTGGAACTAGATCACACAAAGATGAACGAGAACAGCATGTTTTGCCAGAAAGTTGAAGGAAATTCACAATGAATGAAATGGGTGCATGATTAAAAAAAAAGGAGCAAAATTAAAGGGGCCCATTAGCGAAAGTTTTTTTTTTAAATTTTGGGGTCACACCCAACAATGCTCAGGGATTACTCCTGGCTCTGCACTCAGGAATTACTCCTTGCGGTGCTCTGGGGACCATATGGGATGCCTGGGATGGAACCTGGGTCGGCAACATGTAAGGCAAACACCCTACCCGCTGGACTATCACTCCAGCCCCCAAACTGGGAACAGTTTAAATAGTGGAACAAATAACAGCAACAAATCGCAATACTTGAAATAAAATCTAAATCCTTGAATATGTACTTTATGAATGAATCAAGGAAAAGGAAAGTAATGTCACATAACAAAATATTAATTCATACATGTAGAAAGAGCAATAGAGAAATGTTTGGCAATTGTGAAAGTAGTCAATTCATGTAGAGGTCATCAATTACCTGTATAACAAGACAAGGGAGATTTTATGAGAAATAGGATGCTGACATTATATTGGGACACCTCACCAAAAATATAGATCAATTAAAAAAGGACACCAATATGATCAAGGTGTTAATTATCAGTAGAAGCATGGGTTGACATTGTATGCCTCTGAGTGCAATGCACTGAGAAAGTATAGCCTTATTTCTGTGGTCATCCTGAAAAAGTACTTAACCAATAGCAAAAACAAGTCAGGATAAAGAATGGAAAACTGTTGGCAGTGTAAAGTAAGAAAACAGAAATAAAATGTTCAAAATACAAAGGAAGCTACTTATTAGAAACAACAAATGTTGGCAAAAATGTGGAGAAAAAAAAAAACATAGTGCACTGTTACTAAAATGTAAACTGGTGAAGTTTTAATGGAAAAACAGAGATTCCATAACAAAATAAAAATGGGAGTAGCATTATGATTTAGTCATACCACAAGTTAGCATTTATCCAAAGGATATTATAGCACTAATGAAAGAGAATTTAGAGTTTATGTTCACAGCATTACTCACAAGAGCCAAAGGTGTAATCAGTTTAAATGCCCATGGGGTGGGCAAAGGGAAGCTGTGGTACTTATACTCAATGGAATACTGCTGCTGGAAAAAAATTATGCCTTTTGGAGAAAAAAAGAATAGAACTTGAGATGATTATACTGACTGAAAAACAGTTTTCACTTATATGTAGACTAACAGAAAAGTAATAAACGACCTCCTAGACTTAGTGAAAACTATGCAAGTTATGAGAATGGAGAGGGTCAGCAGAGAACAGGACAGAGATCTTGATGGAGGTAGGGACTGGTAGAGGAACTCTGGTGATAGGTGTAATGAATCAATACAAGGCTTAAACCACACAACGGAATTCTGTATTATTGTAAACCAATAACGATTCTTAAAGTATGTAGGAAGAGAGCCACATAGGTGACTTTTGGGGGAAAAGTTGACAGTAGAAGATTGTCTTTAAAAAACGGGGAAAATATGAGCAGCTTTGAAAAAATGTTTAGATTGAATCATATCTAACAGCATTTGGGGGGAAGGTTTTTGTGCCACACCCAGTGATGCTCAGGGTTACGTCTGGCTCTACACTCCGGAATCACTCCTGGTGGTGCAGGAGCAAACCCAGCTTGGCAAAATGCAAGGCAAGCACCTTATCTTGTACTATGTACATTATACATAGTCCATCCCATACCTAACTGCTCTTAAGGTACACACCTTATTAATAGATCATTATAAAGAGTACTTAAATCTCATAAAATGTAAACATGGTAAGATCATTTATATCAGAAGGAATAGGGGGCAGAGAGATAGTACAGTGGGCTGAGTGCTTGCCTTTCAAGCAGTGAATCAGCTTCTATCCATAATACCCCATACGGTTTTGCCAGATTGCCAGGAGTGATTCCTGAGCACACAGGCCTGAACACTGCGGGGTGTGCCCCCTAAATACAAATAAATAAATTGGAATAGATTGTAATTGCAGAAAACAAAACTCTTATAATCCAGGGATGCAGATCAGCAGTAGTGTACTTGCCTTGCAGGTATGAGGCTCTGTGTTTGATATCAGGGACTATAAAAACTAAACTAAGCAAAAATCTCTAAGACATTTAGTTTTTTTATCAATCTCAAAAATACATTTCATTGTTCAATACATTTCATTGTTCATTGTCATATCTAATCTGTGCTATACACATTTTAGTACACTATCTAGGTTGTAGAACCTATTGCTAAACTAGATAAAAAGATGCTTGAAAACCTAGAATATAGTGAACCATAATGAACTTGAGAATATCTTTTCAAGAATTTAAACACAATTGAAAATTACATCATGACACATAACTCACCTTCTTTAGAAAACAAGATAATAAAATCAAACAAAATTATAGCTTTCATATTGCAAACAATGTCTAATAAATTTTAAAACTGCACTACAGGGGCTGGAGTCATAGGATAAAGGGTAGGGCATTTGCCTTGCATGAGGCCGACCTGGGTTCAATCCCTAGCACCCCCTGTTGTCCCCAGAGCATTGCCAGGAGTAATTCTTGAGTGCAGAGCAAGGGAGTAACCCCATAGCATTGCTGGGTGTGAACCCCTCCTCCAAAAAAAAAAAAAAAGCAAAAATAATAAAAACTAACAACAAAAAATAAAAACTGCAATATAATGTGTTCCCCTTAATGCAAAAATCCTAAAGTTGTATGTTTTCTAGCACATTATAAGTAAAACAATATTTGGCATTAATATAAATTAGAATCTGTATGGTTTTTAAGTTAAAATAAAACATTTTTTTTGGATTGTTCTAGTAAATTAGATCATGTTAAATATGTGCCTGGCATGGTTCAGTACTCAATAAACAGCACTGTGTTTGTCCTTATAGAAAAGAAGTGGAACAGCCCCACAATTATACAATCAAATGATCTGAAAACCTCGTAGATGGGCCAGAGGTACTGAGATAGTGTGTGACTTCTCAGTGATTATTTTTTTTTTTTTTTGGGTCACACCCGGCAATGCTCAGGGGTTTCTCCTGGCTCTGCACTCAGGAATTACTCCTGGCAGTGCTCGCGGGACCATATGGGATGCCAGGAATCACACCTGGGCCGCATGGGCCAACCGCGCAAGGTAAACACTCTATCCGCTGGGCTATCGCTCCGGCACCTTCTCAGTGATTTCTAACAATGTTGAGAGTCGTCCCTCAAGTTGGGAGGCAATAACCACCATCCCAGTAAGTCTCAATAAGTTTTTATTATTTATGCTAGGTGGGAAAAAAAAAAACTCATAAGAAACTATAAAAACAAAGAACAGAGTCACAGTGAACTATCAAGAATAACATATTCAATGTTTGAGCTATAATTATAACCCCAAATTCAAACATAGTGACTGGCATACACAGTAAGCAATCAATAAAGATTTACTATAGTATAAATATAAAAGCGATTTTTGTCAGAAAAATACTGAGACTTCAAAAATGACTATTTCCAAAGCAAGTCACTTTAAGAAAATAAATAAAATATCTAAGTATACAACCATGTACCAAAACTTCCCACAGAATAGTTCTCTATTAATAATAAAGCATTTTCAAATCCTTTTTTTTGGCAAATGTACCATACATAAAAAGTATAATATTAGAATTATTTAAAAACTCATCTAAATAAATGTAATATGCCATTTCAAAGTAAAAATAAAATGCCACAACTACTGAGGAATCTTTCCTAATTTCAGCTTAAGAAGAATACAGAAAACCTAATTTTTTCTTTCTGTTTATTATGAAAATCAGCTTGAACTTTCACCTACAAGTCGAAAACTCAACTATTTCATTTTCAGTAGTTCAAATACATCTAGAAAAGAACCCACCCAAACATTAAGGAGGGGGAAATCAACTCTCAAAAATGAGCAATGCTATAAAAGTAAAAAGACTAGCTAACAAAAACTCTTTGTCTCAGAAGCCACCTGTCAGAATATACACTTACTGAAAGCAGTGTGAGGTTTTAGAACCTTTTAATACTAAAAACTCAACTTTTCCAGTTCAGTGGGAAATAAAAAGTATAATAAGAAAATATAGTCCTATCTTTCTCACCCCACACCCGAGGATAAGAAAGGAGCAACTGAGCCGAAGATGTTGCTTAAGAGGTAGACAGAACACAAGCCTTGTTTGTGCTAGGCCCTGGGTTGTGCCACTGACCATGGCCCCAATGCACTGGAGTGGCCCATTTAAAAACGGGGGAGGGAATCAATTGTCTTTTGTTTGAAAAAATCATTCCAAGTTGTTACCTATCAACTCACTACAAAATACCACTTAAAAAACAGATCAATTTAGGGAAAAGCAAAAACCACACCCTTTACTAAAATTGAACTCTGTACAGCTCTTGGCTTCTGAAACAAGTACATTTCCAGAGAGACAGATGGAATTACATCTTTTGAGACCATTTCAAATTAAAATCTGTGAACAGAATGAGGCTACAAGTAATAGTATCATATCAACTGCTGGGAGGTGGAGAATCATTAAAAATATCTATCCATATTTCTTAACAAAAGGACAACATTTCTCAGGAGAAAAATTAACTGAAAAACAACTAAAGCTATCAGTCTGCATAAAGAAACAGCAGAATAACAGATAAATAAAATCACTTTTAATTTTGCTTCCTTGAAGCCATTCAAGAGCTATTGTACAATCTCTTGATAGTATTAATATTATCAATAAATGTAAGTTCTGGAAAGTTCTGCAATGTCAGTTTTAAAAACCAAAAAATATTTAGTGAGAAAAAAAAGCCTAGTGCAAAATCTGGAAGCAGCGGCTGGAATATGGCTCAACGGTAAAGCATGAAATATGGCTCAATGCAAAGCATCATGTATGAGAACCTGTGCTCATTGCCATCACACAAACACACAAATATTTGAATCTAGAAACATACAGTGAGTATAATCACAGTTATTTTTAAAAACTAAGAAACAGGAAGGTCACAGGTCTCAAGGTGTGTAATATCTGTAAAGGGCTGGTCCAAATCAGTTAAAAAAAAAAAAACCCTCTTTGGAATTAAGGGTTTTAAATACCAAATATATAATCTGACGATCTTCAAAATTTCTAACAAAGCAAACCCTTTCAGTACAAAGCCTTCCACGTCATACACACACTTTGGTAAATTAAGAACTTAATGCAAACCCAAAACACTAAAAAATCATCCGAAGGTATTTAAGACATTTGACACATCGAATTTTTTGTGTTCATCTTCATTTCTCGGATCTGCTAGTAACGTTTTTCTAGAATGGGTCTTCATTTCAATACAAAACTGTCCAATATGCCAGTCCTCCTCAGGAGATGCTCAATGATAGCTCTCGTTTCCAATTTCCTACGCCTCAACGAGCAACACACAGACAGCAGCAAAGAGGTCCGATCCAGTTAGGGAAAAGAATAAAGGTCCTAGGGAGTGGCCCGTTCTTTTGTTTTGGTGGCAGAAGCTGCAAAAATAAAGGTTCATTGGAGCCATCTGCATCTATCTCCACCCAGCACCGCCCTGCCTACCACTTGAATTCACCCGTTCAGGACTCTCGAGCCCTGGAAACAGGCGAACCCGTCTCGAAGGGGAGGGGGAGGCTGCGAGCTTCTGGATACAGACAGAAAGGGGGAGGACTCAGATCCTCGGAGGGACAAGGCGATGCATCCAGATGGGGAGGAGGGGACGCGCCACGGCGACTCGGCGGCTTGCAAACCTACGGGGAGCCAAGCTCCCGAGGAATACACAGAAAACGCTGCCAGTTCACAGAACTCGGCCAAAGGGAGGCGAGGCACATTTATAGGAGACCCGAGAGGGCGTGAACTCGGCAGCGCGGAATCCAGAGCCCGAAAGGGCTTGAGACAGCCTCGAAAGAGCACGGGACTGAAGATGAGACTTACGGTTCCTTCTCAGGCCCAGGGCAAGGGTCGGGTGGACCCCGCAGTTCTGCCACCGCCGCGGCCGCCCTTGCTTTCTCGCGCCGAGTCGGTGACCTCAGGTAGCCTTCCCGCCCCACCCACCTGGGCGGGCGGCCTGTCCTCGCCCACCCGGGTGCGCGGGCTGAAGGGGCCGCTGACGCGCACGGCAGGCCGGCCGAGAGCGCAGAGAGCCGGCCGCGCCGGCAGCGAGGATCAGACTGGGCGGGCGCCCCCCATCCCTCTCCGGCCGCCGCGCCGCCTCACACGGGGGAGGGGAGGAGGGGGCGGTGGCTCTAGCCTCCGCCTCGCGATCAAGTCCGGCTCATGCTCAAGCTGGCGGGCGCGCGCGCCGCCGCCCTGGCCGGCCTCCTCCCTCCCCCGACTCGGGCACTGCAGCTGGCGTGTCCGCAGCCGTCTCCCCAGGCTTCGAGCTGCCCTCCACCGGTCCCAGATAGCCCTCAGCCCCAGTGAGCAGCAGCTCGAACGGTAGCCACTCGGCCCCCGACCCGGAAGCTCTTCTGCTGCCTGCCGCGCGGGTGCCAGGATGTGAACCCGGAAACGAAATGTTCGCCCCGGTAGCGGCCGGGTGGCAATCGGAGGCCGGGTTTTTTTTTTTTTTTTTTTCTCGTTTTGCTCTTGAGAGAATGAGGGGGTCTGTGATGCTGAGGTGCGAGGACAGGGAACAATAAAGAGCCGATGGACTGGAGAGTCTTCGGTCCTGAGATCAGAGCTCTCGAGGCGCGGGGTGGGGAGCGCCGCTGAAGGAGCCGGGAAGCCTCCGGAGGCGATCAAGGGTTTTCCTTTCGCAGGAAGTTGGGCCGAGCCGCTGGGAAGGAGAAGGGCAGGACGGCGAGAGCGATGACAGTCCCCTGCCCCGCCAGTGACTGTCCCGCCCTGTGAATTGCATGTAGCGGACAGGGAGGTGCTCGGTCGCCCGCAGGGGTGAGACCGCTGGGTGTCTTGTCCTTCGGCACACGAAGAGGCTCAGGCTCGCGATCGCAGCGAGAAAAAACAACTCTCCACCTCCAGATTTGACCAGGCAAGGAGTTTCTTTCTTTCAAGTGGTTGTAAAGAAGCCAGAGTCACTTTTGGGGTGGCAGCTCTTCGAGCTAAGCGGTGGTGAGGGGCCGTGACCGGGAGTGAACAGGGATTGGTGGTGGCGGCGCCCAGACCTGCTGGCAGCCTGTGTTGGTCCCTTCTGGGCAAAGCGGTTCCGCTTGCTCTCCCGTGCTTGCAGCTCGCCGCTTTGCAGCTCCCAAAGCTTGGGGCTTTCTCTTGTTTCTTCAGGGGTTTAGCCTCGCCTAGCAATCTTTGATCTTGCTGGCCTGCCTGGGGATCTCATGCCTTCCCTTCTTAGGATCGAACAGTTCGTGGGTCTGTCTTGCCACGCTAGGACTTCCTTACAGAACGCAAACAGGTTTTCTTAAGTTTAAAATTCAGTAACTCGTTGCAATATCCTTTTTTAACCTTAGCTTTTCTCAACTGTTTTGACCCCTACACACCTCAAAAAATGATAAAGTATGCTGTAGCTTATCCAAATATCTGATGTATGTGTCGCTTCCCTCTTAGACTACGTGGTAGAACTACAGTAGCAGCTAGTATAGCGCTTGCTATATTCTGTATTCGACAGAAAAAAAATCATGCTTCCCGAATAGTTTCATTAAATGTATTTACCGTTATCTGTAGAAATTCATTTGGTTCCAAGTCCCGGTATTACTTCGTTCCCTTTCTGTTTAACCTTATTTAGTAAAATTGCCTTCTAAACTAAAATTAAAAGATCTTGTTACAGAATAGACTCACTTTTTGAAAATTATGCTTACTGATAAGTGATGATTGGTAAATTAACCAAGGATGAGGAAAAAGAAAGCTGATTAATAATAGTGCCAATGTATGTCGTCTTGGAGACACTACCCCCTCCCCGTAGTCCTCCATCATGGCCCTGATAATTGCCCAGTATCAGCGGCCAGAGCAGTGGCTGAACATTGAGTCTTGCAGCCCTGTTGGCCAACAGGTATTGAAGGGATTGGCCTGGGCTTCCTGACCATCTTTGGGAGGCTCTGAAAAACTTAATATGTAAATATATGTTTATGCATATGTTTTATATGCATAAATATATACTTGTCACAAGAAAGTTAAGAGTAGTAGTTAATGAGGAAACATATATATTAAGCAACTGAGAGTGTTTTAAATTCAATTACTTGTTGGTAGTTGTCCAAAGGGAACTTAAAATTAGTCTGGGAAAGGTAATTTTATGCATGTATTTACTTATTTATATGTAGACATAAATGTATATGCATGTATATGTGTATATGTATATATTTACATGTACACATATTTGTAAACAATTGGAAAATACTCTTGATGTCATTAGGAAGGTTCCTCAGCTAACAAACTGCTTTCACTCTGATCAACACCTCAAAAATATAAATTATACTATAGCTTATCCAAATATCTGATACCACTTTTTTTTTTTTTTTTTTTTTTTTTTTTTTGCTTTTTGGGTCACAACGGCAACGCCCAGGGGTTACTCCTGGTTCTGCACTCAGGAATTACTCCTGGAGTGCTCAGGAGACCATATGGGATGCCGAGGATTGAACCCGGGTTGGCAGCATACAAGGTACATGCTCTACCCACTGTACTATCACTCCAGCCCCACCACTTCTCCTTTTGAAATATTGTTGCCCTACTCCTGGACTATCGCTCCGGCCCCTGTATTTCCTTTTTATAAGAAAGTTGATAGCAGAAAAAGGAGAACATACTACAAGAAAATCTTACATTCAACGCTTAGATTTTGTTTTTTTTTTTTTTTTTGTTTGTTTTTGCTTTTTGGGTCACACCCGCGACACTCAGGGGTTACTCCTGGCTCTGCACTCAGGAATTACTCCTGGCTCTGCACTCAGGAATTACTCCTGGTGGTGCTCGAGGGACCATATGGGATGCCGGGGATCGAACCCGGGCTGGCACAGGCCGGCCATGTGCAAGGCAAACGCCCTACCCGCTGGGCTATTGTTCGGCCCCATCAAAACTTAGATTTAGATTAGATCTTTGTATCTTGCAAAGATGAAACCAGTCATCTCCAGGTTGACCTTTATATGTAGTATTTAATAAGAAAAATCAGCATTTTAAAATGATTTTAAAAGTAATTATGTCTAATCTTTCAAGTGATTTTGTTTTATAAAGCAATGGGAAATCCAGAAAACATAGAAGATGCTTATGTTGCTGTCATTCGTCCAAAGAATATTGCCAGCCTCAATTCTCGGGAATACAGAGCTAAGTCATATGAAGTGAGAATAATATAACATTTGATATGCTTCCATTGAATGCCTTTCTCCATTATCATTTTCATTTGCATGTGAAGTCTTAATATCCTATGAATTCTTGCTGACCACCTAGATCTTGACAAACTAGAATTGACAATACTAGGCCTTTGCCCATCACTTTTCTTCTGTAGCATGCTTTTTAAAAATATATAAAGGATATGTGTGTTTATACTTTAGGTTTTAGGACTACTCCCAACTTTGTATTCCCTGCAGTACTGGGAATCATGGATGAACGGGGTTGATCCTGCAAAGATGTGTTCAAGGCATCCTGAGCTTTTTACCTCGTTAATTAGTTTGTTTTTTGTTTTGTATTTTTACATGGTGCAGGAAGAGGGTTAGCACTGTTAAAGTTGTCTGCTGTATTCCCCATTATCTCTTCTGTAAACACAGCCCTGTTGTTAAGAGCACAAGAGTTTGTTTCATTTGCCATTATCTATTTCCTTTCTTTTTTTTTTATATCATACATATTCCTGAGATCATTCAGCATTTGTCCTTCCTCCTCTGACTTATTTTGCTCATCGGGATACCCTTTAATTCCAGCCAAGTTATAGTGAAAGATAGAATTTCATTTTTTATATAACTAATATTCTATGTATAGATATATATCTAAGTTGTTTTTGTTGTTGTTTTGTTTTGGTTTTGCTTTTTTGGGTCACACCCAGCGATGCATGCTCAGGGGTTACTCCTGGCACTGCTCGGGGATCATATGGGATGCCGGGAATTGAACCCAGGTCAGCTGCATGCAAGGCAAACGCCGTACCGCTGTGCTATCACTCTGGCCCGATATATATCTAATATATGTTGCATATCATTTTATTTGGATTGCTTCCAGATCTTAGCTATTGTAAATAACAATTGCCACATGCCTTTCGATCCTGTTTCTATCCATTGATGTTATTTTATTAAATAGAGTATCCCACCCCGCATGGCAGAGCCTGGCAAGCTACCAGCGTCGTATTTGACATGCCAAATACCAGTAACAATTATAGACCTCATTCCCGTGACCTGATGGAATGGTTTGAGGCTCTTTATGTTCCTGGAGTGGGATGATGCCCTTGGACTATCTCGTAATTGACAGGGACGTATTGAGATTTTACTGGTCCCTGCTCTAGCAAATCGATGATATATGGGGAGACAGTGATACTATTTAAATATTCCTAATAATTTATAATCTATAGAGTAACTCAGTGTAAGGCACAAAAATTAACTTATTCTAAAATCAAAACTAAAAGTTCTTAGTTGTTTTTATAATAACTTTTAAAAAGTTCCATTTTAAATAGTTTTTTACCCTTAATTAAGCTTTAGACAAGTTATTTGAGGTCTTGATAATATTACATATATTAGTAAATGTGAAAAAAAAACACAAAGCAGAATTATTTTTTATATGCAACAGATTCTGGGTATCATAAAATGTTTCTAATTTAATCTGATTCCAACTAATTTTTCAAACTCTGTTTAAAATTCTTTTTTAGTTATCTGAAACTTATAAAAGGAAATTACAGGAGTCCTCAAGAGGTGGTTTCTTCATCAGTCCTCTGTTTTACGTTCTCAATCCTGACTGCATTGTTAACTCATCCAGAAAAAAGTTGGAAAATTCTAGAACCAGGGACTAGAGAGGTAGTACAGGAGTTACAGCACTTGTCTTGCATGCAGCCAGTGCAGCTGACCTTAGTGCAGCATGCAGTGGTACCCAAAGCTTAGCCAGGATTAACCCCACAACAAAGCACTGTTGGGTGTGGCCCAAACCTCTCAGCCCCAAAACAGTTTCTAGATTCAAAGCACTCTGATTTAACAGATCTGAGAAAAAAACTACTAGCATTCTGGGCTCAAAAGTTTTTCTGATACATAACTAGAGATATAAAGATTGCTAACTTATTTATGTTCAGGCAAGTAAATTTTCTTTTAACTATCTTATTTTCATTTAAGATTTTGTTGCATGAAGTTCCCATTGAAGGACAGAAAAAAAAGAGAAAGAAAGTTTTGTTGGAAACTAAACTTCAAAGCAATGGTGAAATAACACAAGGCATATTGGATTATGTAATAGAAAAAACCAAGCCAATTTCTCCTGCAAACCAGGGTATCAAAGGTAAGAAATTATTTTCCTCTTTGTTTTTAATATAGTTTACTTCAAATGCTGTGAGAAAAGGCTTTTTTAAAAGTTTAGTGAACTCATTTTTCAATGTTTCTTTCCATTTAAAAAATCTTTAAAAAAATACTAAGTTGTCCAAGCTGAGAAATATTTAAGTCACAGTGTTAATGATTTATTCAACACAGAGGAGAAACCAAAGGGCAGCCTGGAAGCTACAGTAAAGCACAGATTACTTTTTGCTACAATTCCCTAGATGAATAAATATCTTTGAACTACTTATGTATTTCTCTACTCCAGAATAGAAGAAACTATAAACCTTTCTCAATATTTGAAAGTTAAGATTCATGAATTAGAAATGGTTCCGTGAGGTAGCAGAAGTTTTCTTCACATTTGATCACAATATGTCTCTTCATAGAAAAAAATGTTTCTTTTTTTTTTTTTTTTTTTTGGAGAGTAGAATTACTACTCCTAAAAGGTTGAGGTTTGGTTTAAAATATTAGCTGATATAGAACCAGTAAAACCAATGAAAAAATAATGACCAGTTTTCTCAGGCCATTATCTAACAAGAAGTAGATAGCAGTTATGAGTTATAGAAATTATAAACTAGTCTGAGTCACATCATAATTAAAAAGATAAAGCTCATTTCAGTCAAATATAGGTTGCATTATTTGCTGTTGGATAAGACATGCCTTTTTTGTTTTTGTTGTTCACCTTTAAAAAACTGCCTGATTCATTTTTGTCTCAGAAGAGACTCTGTTGCAGAGAAAATGTGAATCCTGTAATTTGGTTCATTGGTTATTTTTGGTGCTTGTCCTCTAGAGATAGTTGAAATATGTATAAGCCTGTAAGTATCATTTACACCCTTGTTAAGCTTCCCAACAGGGTCTGATGGGTTTCTATGGGTTAGGGCTCCTAAACATTGTAATTCAAGATTATAAAAAGTTAAACATAAATTTATAGATCTTTGATATTAGGAGTTAGGATTAACTCCTAGTTTGTAGGGAGTGCTTTATTTTTTTTTAAACAAATCAGAAGTAAAAAAAAACAAAAACAAATCAGAAGTTAATAGTTAGGAGCCACAGCGACAGTCCAGAGGGTAGGATTTACATGCAGTAGATTCGGGTTCAATCCCTGGCATCCCATATGGTTCCCTGAGCACCACCAGGAGTAATTCCTGAGTGCAGAGCCAGGAGAAACCCCTAAGTATTGCTCAGTGTGACCCAAAAAGCAAAAAAGAAAAGTTAATAGTTACAAATTTGCTAAGTAGGCAGTTAAATAACATGTGGAAAAGCAGTGAAGCAGAAAAGATATAAATGGAACAACACCTGAAACAAGTCAAAAGAAACTTGGCCTCTGAACTATTAAAATGTTCACTGTCTTCCCATTCATCATGGATTGGCTCGAGTGGGCACCAGTAACATCTCCATATGTCCTGTCTCATGCTAGTAGAGCCCAAGGGCACCTGCTTGCTCCAGGAACATAAAGAGCCTCAAACCATTCCATCAGGTCATGGGAATGAGGTCTAAAATTGTTACTAGTATTTGGCATATCAATATGACACGGGTAGCTTGCCAGGCTCTGCCGTGCGGGTAGCATACTCTTGTAGTCATCACTAAATCCAGCATTTATTGATGAACCGGCGTGGCCGCAAGCCCAGCTGTGATAGGCTGGTCTGCTGGGTGGAGTTCTGATGAGAGGGAAGTCCATATGTGGAAAATGGAGGCCCCCATGGAGTGGGGGGGTCGTCTGGCTTGTTGCAAGGCTCTGCTGGGCGGGCCAGGGCTAGAACCCGCCATCCCTCTTGGGCGCCTCGTGAGTGGCTGGGCACAGGGAGAGCCAGTAGCAGCTCTGCCCCATGTCTGTGAGTCTCTGGATCAGCATACCTGAGCCAGATTTTAAAAAGACTGCTTCGGGCTAGATCTCGATGAGCCGGGCTGTGATAGGCTGGTCTGCTGGGTGGAGTTCTGATGAGAGGGAAGTCTGGATGTGGAAAATGGAGGCCCTCATGGAGTGGGGGGTCGTCTGGCTTATTGCAAGGCTCTGCTGTAAAATGTTACTGTATCTAATACATTTTGCACAAATGTGAATATCATTTTATAAGTTAATTTTATGGGGCTATACCGAGTTCTACTATCAAAAATATTGACTGGTATTTTATAAATAAATGAAACTGCTTGAACTCATCTGTACAACCACTAAAGACATCCAGTTCGACATTCTTATCTGGGTTAGAAAAAATTGTTTATTTGTGGGGCTTTGGGGGTACCTAGAAGGACTGATTAAAATTCTAGTAAAGATTTGTAGAAGCTCAGAGGCTTTAGAGTCCCAGATTTATGGATTGTTATTTATAGTCCTCTTTGTGCCCCCCAAAACCAGTAACAATTATAGACCTCATTCCCATGACCTGTAGGAAGAGTCTTAGGCTCTTCGTGTTGCTGGAGCAAGCAGATGCCCTTGGGCTACACTAACACATGACAGGATGTATGGAGATGTCACTGGTGCCCGCTTGAGCAAATCAATAAACAATGGGAAGACAGTGATACAGGTGAAGTGAATTGTGCCCCCAAAATGGTGGTTATAATCCAGAACTATAATTTATAGCTAGATTTTAATAAAAACTATTTGAGGGTGTAGGTTGAATGTTAAATGAAGAGCTGCTAAACTCTAAAACTCTGAAATCTTCCTTTAGCTATCTAGGATTGTAGTAAAGTTCTTTCCTCTAGATCCCTACAGTGAAGACATATATATATGCCTGCTATTTAGCTGCTCTGTCAAGTCTTTGCAGGACAACTTTAGGGAGCTTCTTTTGCAGTGAGTCAAGACAGGGACCAGTAATGTACTGGATGATTATCCATAAAATAATTTGCATTAGCAGAAAGACTTTATTAATGCATATTTAAAATTGACTTTATATGTTAGTCTTAATTTTGTTTTTTAAAAAATTCTAATTCTCAAGTTATTTTATAAGATGTAAAAACCCTTTAAAAAATCTGTACTGACTATTTAAATAATGATTAGGAAAGCGAGTGATACTAATGAAGAAATTTCCCCTGGATGGGGAGAAGATGGGCAGAGAAGCAGCATTATTTATTGTTCCATCAGTTGTTAAAGGTAAAAATCTAAGTTTGACCTTAAGGATTTTTATGTACTTTTGATGCTAAGTAAAAAGACAGAATTTTTTTTTAATATTCCTAGTCACTGCTCTATTGCTATTTTAAACTACATGCTTTTAAATAGAAGCTGGAAAAAGTTGTTAAAGATGTTTTAATTTCAAGTAATTGCAATTGTCAGGATGACTGATTGGTTTAAAGCACTGGATTCAAGAATATTCAGGGTCTGGGCTAAACTCTAATGTTTTGGTTAAAATTAAAACCAGGGTCAGCTCAATACTAGAGCACCTGCCCTACAAACGTGAGGCCATAAATTCATTGGTGATCCAGTTTCATTGTTTCTTTGATTGAGTTCATTCAACAATCTCAACATCTTCTCTCTAAAACCCTTATCCAGTAGGTTATATAGCTCATTATAACGGGTCGAGTCTTCAAGGCTACCATCTTTGGTCCTGTGTTGCTTTCCTGTTTTGACTTTTGTAGCTGAAGGTGTTTCTTGTGTGTTATTTGTGTCTTGGTGATTAGTTAGGATGTCTTTGTATGCTCATGATGAGATATGAGGGAGGCCAAAAGGCTTCTGGGTCCCCCTAACTTGGGGGTCAATGGCAGTCTTGAGGAATAATCAGTCCCCTGCCACTGACACAGCACTGCTTCCATTTCTTGGAATCCTAAGATTGGGGCTGGGAGGAGCCAAGTCAGAGTGGCTGGCAGCCTCCTGCTTCCCATTTGGCTTCATTGGGGCTTCTAACCTGGGAGCAGAATGGTGATCTTGAGGAACAAACCGTGACCCACCTGCAATGCTTCTTCTGTTTCTTGGGATCTGCGCTGGGAGGACAAGACCATAAATTCAGTTCCCCGTGTTGCCCACATGTCGAAGTACAAACCAGGCAGTGTGACCATTTGTGATCTGCAGTGCCGCAACATAGTCTTTGATCGCAGGTGTATCAAAACCAAATGTGTGTGAGCACAACAACTAAAAGTCCCAGCAAGCACACGAGCCAAGTGTGTGATTCCCCCCCCACCCCATCCCCACCCAGCGAGACTGCAACCAAAAGTGTGTGACAACTGGCCGTCCACATCAACAAAGGGAAGGGATGGGGATGAAATGAAATTTTAATTTACAAAAAATAGACTAGAGGGATAGAACACGTGGTAAAGTGTTTACAACACATGCAGCCAACTCTGAGCACTGTCAACAGGTCAGGAAAAACAAAGGCATATCCAAAATTAAGTATGATTAATAAAAGATTTGAGGTACGCCAAATCTAAAATTTTAAAGTTTTCAAATTGTAATCAGTAACTTGTTGTTTTGTTTGGGGGTTGGAACCATAATTGGTGGTGCTTAGAGGCTACTCCTGGTTTTGTGCTCGTGGTTACACCTTGAGTTACACCTTGAGTTCAGGAGCATATGTGGTGCCAGAGAGTGAATCAGGCTTAGCCACATGCAAGCAAGTTCCTTACTCTTCCTATATTATCATGCCTTACTTTCTGTACTGTCTGATACCATTTTTTTGTAAGAGTCAAAGGGTTATATTATTGCTAAGGTAGAAATACATATAAATATGTAATTTGGAAAATGAATTGGTTATGATCAGGACTCACTTGGGATCAGAATACACAAGAGTTCCAAATAATAAATTCAGTTGGTATCAGAATGAATAAGAGTTTTATTAAATAATAATTATTTAAATATATTTAAATAAAATTATTATTTAAATAATATTTTTAAATAAAAATTCTAAAATTCATTTCTCAGTAATATTGATAATATTTAAAGAATTTAGAATATGAGATGGCATATTGGATTTCAGAAGGGAGAACGTTGGGAATGACATATCCATCCTGTGAAATTTGGTATGTGGGCAGGTGGATGTGGCTATCAAAGAGATTTGAGTAGAAGTCATGGATAATCTTCTCCATTGCCTTTCTGGAAGATGTGATAGATCCATCAGGGCGAAGAATGCCGAGAGAGAGAAAGACACAAAGGACGCCTGTCTTCAGAAACTCTCGAGCTCATTTGCCAACGTGGCAAGGCGCGAGCCTCAGGAGACCAAATGCTAACGTCCAAGCTTGCTAAATGGTGCAGAGAAGCGATAAAAGAAGACCTCAAAGACAGAAGAGCAGAAATACTGGAAGATGCAGCAGAAGCCGGGAAAAGCATTCGCACTGACCGCCTGTCCTTTTGCCAACTATAAGACCAAGATGACTGCCCTCCGACGCCTGATGGATCTATCACATCTTCCAGAAAGGCAATGGAGAAGATTATCCATGACTTCTACTCAGATCTCTTTGATAGCCACATCCACCTGCCCACATACCAAATTCCACAGGATGGATATGTCATTCCCAACGTTCTCCCTTCTGAAATCCGACATGCCATCTCATCGGTAAAGAAGGGAACAGCACCAGGCCCAGACAAAGTCAGACCCGAACACCTGAAGAATCTGCCGTCGGTACTCATCAATACACTAGCTCGGCTCTTCATACGCTACCTGTCCGATTGCAAGGTGCCCTCCCAATGGAAAACCAGCAGGACAGTTCTACTGTTCAAGAAGGGAGACATTCACGACATCGGCAACTATCGCCCCATCTGCCTGTTGTCCGTCATCTACAAGCTGTTTACACGAGTCATCCTGAACAGGATTAGCAGAACACTAGATGAAGGACAACCATGCGAGCAAGCAGGCTTCCGGAAAGGATTCAGCACAATCGACCATATCCACACAGTAACAAGGCTCATCGAAGTTTGTAGGGAGTACAAGATGCCGCTCTGTCTCACGTTCATTGATTTACAGAAAGCCTTTGATTCTGTGGAGACTGAAGCAGTCATCGAAGCCCTAGCCAAACAGGGTGTTCAAACCCAATACATCAAGATCCTTCGTGAGCTGTATTATGGATTCACCACCAGGATCTCACCATTCTACAAAGAAGCGATCATTAATGTGAAAAGAGGGGTTCGACAGGGTGATACCATTTCACCAAAACTCTTCAGCGCCACCCTCGAGAACATCATGCAACAATTAGAATGGGAAGGAATGGGAGTGAAGATAGACGGTCGGCAACTACACCACCTCTGCTTCGCTGATGACATTGTTCTAATAACACCAAACATTAGCCAAGCGACACAAATGCTGGCTGACTTTGACCAAGAATGTGGAAAGATAGGTCTACAGCTGAATCTAAAGAAAACTATGTTCATGAAGAATGAACTAGTTCCAGAAGCCCCATTCACTCTCAATGGAACAAACATCTCTGAATGCAGCAGTTATGTGTACCTAGGTCGAGAAATCAACATGATGAACGACCTAAAACCTGAGCTGCGCAAGAGGAAGAGCGGCCATGGAATGCCTTCAAAGGCATCGAAGAAATAGCTAAAAGGACAAAGAACCTCCGGCTCCGGGCACATCTCTTTAACTCTACTGTTCTACCTGCATTAACATACGCCTCAGAGACCTGGGCTCTACGAAAGCAGGATGAGAATGCTATTCGGGTCTCCCAGAGAGGAATCGAAAGAGCTATGCTTGGAATATCACGCCTCACTCAAGTGACAGAATCTGGAGTTCTTACCTCCGTCGCTATTCCAGAATCAGGGACGCTCTCTCGTTTGCCAAGGCATCGAAAATCAGATGGGCTGGACGTGTAATGCGATTTAGAGACAACCGCTGGACTAGAGCCATTACCGACTGGATCCCACGGGATGTCAAAAGATCACGTGGCCGCCCACCTACAAGATGGTCAGACTTCCTTGTCAAGACCCTGAAGGAACGGTTTGAGGCTCTTCATATTCCTAAATCAACCAGATGCCATTGGGCTACATTGGCACGTGATAGGGTCCAATGGAAATGTTACTGGTGCCCGCTCGAGCAAATCGATGAATAACGGGATTCAAGTGATCAAGTGATCAAGTGAAGAATATGAGAATCCCATTTGAACCTCCCAGAATAAATATTACAAATCACTTGAGCTCATATAAGGCATGTTAGACAATAATTCTGAAAATACAGTAATGACCCAACCTAGTACTGCATGGTACTTATGCATATTTTATTACTCAACACTTAGTATTCCAGGTAGATTATTTTTCCTTAGCCATACTTCAGTTTAAAAAGTTTGATATTTTAAGTGGTGTTGAAAAGTTTTAAGGGAAGGTAGAGAAGGGACAGGCATGGGGGCAGAGCCTTCTAAACAATGTTCATGGGACTCATGGCCACTCTTAATAACAGTTGACATGAAGGGTTAATGCTTAGACCCAGTTGTGCTGGGAGGGATATTAGGGGCCATGTAATGCTGATTATCAAACTTGGGGCTTCATCCATGAGACATAACCTTTGACCTATCTCCCTGACTGGGAATCTTATTAGTCACATTTATAGTATGTCATTGAAGAAGAGAAACAATTTTTGCAGTTCCCTTAAAATTCTTAAAGCTGATTGCACTCCAGTGGATATGGTCACAGAACTGGTTATCAGTTGACTCCAACTATTCTGATTCAAAATCTAGGAAAAATATGTCATTAATCTTTTTAACATACTGAATACTATTAAATGAACATACACAATTCCAAGCCTATAATATGATGACATAATTCTTCATTTTTACTTTTCAGATAATACCAAATATGCATATGCTCCCGGATGCCCGATTTTTTATTGCTTACAAGACATTATGAGAGTCTGTAGTGAATCCAGCACACATTTTGCTACACTTACAGCAAGGATGTTAATAGCCTTGGATAAGTAAGAAATGCCATTAAAAACGTTTTAATAAATTTAATAAATACAGGTTAATAGTAGAGATTAACTCTGATGTATCAAAGGGCTTATGTCACATTTACTGATTTGAATTTTAAAAGTATTCTTGTTTTTAAGGTATTTTTGTTATTGTACTGGTATACAGTTTTCAAAATAGTTTGCTGTGTCCATTAACAAAATTTTTATTAATAGTAAATAATGAAGACAGAATATAATATCTTAATGAAGATAGAATGTGATATCAAGAAGTATCATATATTATAGTTGAATTCATCATTTTTTTTCTTTTTGGTCTCAATTTTTTGTAATATTTTTTTAACAAATAATTCTCTTACTAATTTTTATTTTGCCAGGTGGTTAGATGAACGTCATGCACAATCTCACTTTATTCCAGCTTTATTCCGTCCTTCTCCTCTGGAGAGGATAAAAACTAATGTCATAAACCCTGCATATGCTACTGAATCAGGTCAGACAGAAAATTCACTGCATATGGGCTATAGTGCAGTAGAAATAAAGAGTAAAATGTTGGCCCTAGAGAAAGCAGATACCTGTATTTACAACCCTTTGTTTGGATCAGATCTTCAGTATACAAATCGGGTAAGATTTGAATGAATCTTGACTCGATTTCAGATGATTTTTCACTTCAAGTTTAATTTTTTCCTAAGATAAATGCATGTTACAACTTACGAAAGTTGAAATGATATGCTTAGCTTTATTTATACACGTTAAAGTCATCTAAATATTCTGAGGGGATTTTTTTTCTCGTTCTAGGTAGACAAAGTGGTAATAAATCCATACTTTGGTCTAGGAGCTCCAGACTACTCAAAAAATCCAGATTCCCAAACAGGAAAAATGGCAAAGAAGCATGAGCAGTGTCACAGAAGACAAGTACTGTTTTGATTTTACTACAAGTTGCATTCTGCTGGGGCCACGAGATAGTATGGCAAGTTAGGCATGCGCCCAAATATTCCCCACAGCACATGGTCCCTCCCAAGCATACACATGTGGGCCTTGAAACCCTTATCACAGGTGAGGTGACTTGGATAATCTTAGGCATCATTGAGCCACGCTGCACTGAACCACGGGTCCGCTTGGAAACCCAACAACAACAAAAGATTATGTTTTGCTATATTGTTTAAAAACAGCATTTCTTAAGCCTAAAAGATAATGCAGTGGGTTGGGCACTTGCCTTACTGTAGCAGACTTGAGTTAGGTCTCTTAGCATGCCATACAGTACCCTGAGCACCACTAGAAGCTGTTACTGAGCTTAGAGCACTGAGCATAGGCCCTAAGCACCATCAGGTGTGGCCCAGAAACCAAAAAAAAAAAAAAGAAAAACAACAAAACAGCCTTTCTCAACCAGGGGCCATAATTGTCCTCTGTCAGCCCCAAGGAATTCTAAAGGAGTTACAGATGAAAACTATAGATGAGTTGGTCAAGCACAAAATTATAGAACCAGTTAATAGGATGAAGCAGGGTGTCAGAATAGGGCTTGGTTGGACAAAGGTGGAGGAACAGTGGTTAAAATATGCATTTAGGGGGCTGGAACGATATACAGCGGGGAGGGCATTTACCTTACATACAGCCAACCCAGGTTCGATCCCTGGCATCCCATATCGCCTCCCCGAGCACCACAAGCAGTAATTCCTGAGTGCAGAGCCAGGAGTAACCCCTGAACGTCACCAAGGTGTGACAAAAAGCCAAAAAATATTGTGTGTGTGTATGCATTTAGTGTTCAGTGCAGTCATTGTTAAGTGATATAGTTTGCTCCTGCTCAATGATACGTAGCTGTCATAGATGATGGATTTGAAGTTTTTAACAGTCTGGATTTTTTTTGTTTGTTTGTTTAATGAAGGGAACGACAATGGGTAGATGATTTCCCTCTCCATCGAAGTGCCTGTGAAGGAGATTCAGAATTACTAAGCCGTCTTCTCAATGAAAGATTTTCTGTCAACCAGTTAGATAGTGACCACTGGGCTCCCATTCATTATGCATGCTGGTAAATGGAGTGCTTCTTCTTTTCCTTTTAGAAAGAATGAATTATATGTTTTAAATTGTTGGGGTTTTTTTCATGACTATTCTCATTCCATCTACTTTTTCTCTGCCATGTTTTTGTGTTCTTGACTTATTAACGACTTTATGTGCCACTGTTAAAAACTTCAAGGTCTGCCCCATGGGAAAAGTATCATTAGTGTTCTTGGGTGTTAACAGATTATGTAGCAGATAGCTAATGATTGATATCATTGTGCAACACAAGATCCTTTGTGGTAATTAGTGACTTGATATGATGTAGTATCAGTTTAGGTTTTTTTGGTAAGGTATGTAATCAGGAAACCCTTGCAAGTCTGTCAGATAAGAGCCTTCCCTAACCTCTCCTTTTTTCCCAGACATATTAGATAATTTGATTGAAGTTAGCTCTTCCAGCTACTCTCATTTTCCTACTCTGTATACATAACTCCCTCAGCCAAGATAAATTCTTTTAAGCTTTTTTTTTTGACATTTCACAATACAGAACTTCAAACATTTAGCTTCATACTTATTCTGTGTGTTTAATTGTTACAACTCCCTCCACCCATGTTCTTATGCTATCCACCACCAAAAGATCCTATCTCCTTTCCCGTGCTCCACCCTTCTCCTATCCTGTGCTAACTACCATAGTATTTACTGAGATTTAGGCATTAGTTTGGTTGCTTGCCTTAGTAATTCATCTGAATGCCTTAGTAATTCATATTTCACCATGGAACAGTCTTATACTAGTTTTTCTCTTTATTTAGCTTGGCATAGTTACCTCAAGATCTATTCATTTTGTTCCAAAGGACACAATTTAACATTTTTAATAGCAAAGTAGTATTTCATTAAGTATACATTAAATATACATCTTTCAGATATTTTAAAAATATAATTTTACTGGAAGAAGTTCACATTAGAGCATTACCTGAGTACAGTTAAATTAGCTTTGAAAAGGAGAGGGAGGTATAGGAAGCATGCCTCTGTGATAGATAGTTGGGGCGGAGGGAAGAAAGGGTTTCTGAGTCACAGATACTTGTTTTTAGGGAGGGGAGGTGCCACTCTTGACAAAGGGTCTTCATCACTGCTCACAAGTCTGTAGCAGTCTTCACTGAAGAAGATTTTAGGGGTTGGAGAGATAGTCCAGTGGGTAGGGCCCTTGCCTTGCATGTGACTGGTCCTGGTTCAATCCCAGGCATGCCATCCCATATGGGTCCCCAAAGCACCACCAGGAGTACTTCCTGGGTGCAAAAAGCCAGGAGTAACCCCTGAACATCACAAAGTATGGCCCAAACCAACTACAACAACAAAATTTTGATTTTAGAAACTTAAGGACCATTGTTATGGAGTCAGTAGGCATCTCAGATCTGACCCAATTTGATGTCCAAATTTATATCAAATTTCAGGGCTATGTTATCAAGATCACCTGTTCACTTAATTTAATTAGGTCCTACCCACTTTCTTTACCCATTATTATGTTGATCGGGGTCACACATTTGATTGCAGTAAGCAGCAGGGTTTACACAGTCGTGGTATTCCAGAGATTCCACCTATTGTGGTGGTGATGGAATCACATTCAGTATGTGTAGTAGTGCCAACCTTGGACTGCCTGTACCACCACTTATTAGGTCAGCTACCATGGACATTTAGACTGAGTACGTGGTTTTGCTATTTGTGAGTATTTAAGTGAGTCTATGAATATATGTGGTGTAACTATCCTTTAGAATTAAGCTGCCTCATATCTTTCAGATAAATGTTTGGAGTAGATCAGATGAAATTCCAATTTATTTTAAAATTTTTAATTAAGACTAAAGAATCAACATCTTACTTAAATTTTATATTTATTCAATTTTTATTATTTTTATATTCTCCCCCTTTCATTTTGTTGTCATTGTTATTGTTACAATAACCAGAACTACACACATGCTTGGCTTTCATGCTGACATTATTTTAGCTGTAGTGCTTGCCAGAAATCCCTATCAGATTGAGATACTTGTTCACTGAACTACAGTGTTCACTAAACTTTGCATTCCTTTAGTTGTCATTTGCACACGTGCTCACCAGGATAGCCCTCTTAGGGGCTGGAGAGATAGCCCAGCGGGTAGGGGCGTTTGCCTTGCACGCGCCGGCCTATGCCGGCCCGGGTTCGATCCCCAGCGTCCCATATGGTCCCCCGAGCACCGCCAGGAGTAATTCCTGAGTGCAGAGCCAGGAGTAACCCCTGAGCATTGCCAGGTGTGACCCAAAAAAAGCAAAAAAAAACAAACAAACAAAAAAAGGATAGCCCTCTTAGTTGAGGCACACAAGTTACTGTTATGGTGCTTACCACTGGATCCTGCAGTGCTTACGCACAGACATGCCACGGTCTCTCTCCCTGGTGATGGAATTTACACATTTTTTTGGTTTGTTTTTAAGCTCTATCTTATATTTGAGAAATTATCAGATATAGTTGAATAATTCATAAAATCACTAAACTGAATAAGTCATAAATAGTAATTTAAGAAATACATTACCAATGAAAATGTTAATGTCTAATTTCTTGTTCTCTGTTCTAGAGAAATTTTAAGTTTTTTGAGATAATACCTAAATTTATAACTTTAAAGCATTTTAAATGAGGGCCTGAGCGATAGTCCAGCGGGTAGGGCATTTGCCTTGCACGCGGCCAGCCTGTGCTGTCCGGGTTCGATCCCCGGCATCCCATATGGTCCCCGAGCACCGCCAGGAGTAATTCCTGAGTGCAGAGCCAGGAGAAACCCCTGAGCATGGCCGGGTGTGACCCAAAAAGCAAAAAAAAAAAAAAAAAAAAAAAAGCATTTTAGATGACTCTTCAATGTTGTATTTTCTTGTAGGTATGGGAAAGTTGAGGCCACTCGCATATTGCTCGAGAAAAGGAAAGTGCAATCCAAACCTTTTAAATGGACAGCTTAGTTCTCCTCTTCACTTTGCTGCTGGAGGAGGACATGCTGAAATAGTACAGACTCTCTTAAACCATCCAGAAATTGACAGAGTAAGTTATTTTTCAAGGTTCTTTCTCTCTCTTCTTTTTTTTTTTTAATTGCAACAGTGGAGCCAGAGCAATAGTACAGTAGATAGAGAAGGTAGGGTGCTTGCCTTGTATCCCACTAACTCAGGTTTGATAAGTCAGGTTTGATATATGGCCCCTCAAGCCTGCCAGAAGTGTTCCCTAAGCACATATGGGTGTAGCCAAAAATAAACAACTAACAGTGAAGAACAACCCATAGCACTGTGTCCAAGTGTGTGCTGAAAATTCAGCTGAAAACTTAAAAACATGTTTGACTTGCTATATAAAGTAATATTTATGTAAACTTTGTTTTTATCCGTACATCTTTATTGTGTTATGAAATATACCTTATAAAATTTACCATCTTATCTATTTTTAAACATATAGTTCAGTGACATTTAATACATTTATTTCTATTTTATATAGCTATTGCTACTATTTATAAGATGCACACGTTTATAAGATAACCATTTATAAGATACATAAGATAGCCGTTTTTGTGTTAAAGTGGGGAGGTTTATGGTCTTTCGGTGGTGCTCAGGAGGTCACTCTTGGTGGTGTATTGTAGGGTGGGGACAGGTAGTGCTAGGAACTGAGAATGGCCTCCTACAGAGCAAACTCTGCAACCAATTGAGCTATCTACCCAGCTGTCTATTTTATATTTTATTTCCTCCAAGTATATCTTTGAGAAGAAAAACTTTTTCTACACACTTTCTCAAAGTTGTGCTAAATATTTTTTAAAAAATATAGTTTTATCAAAATGTATCTAAAATCTGTACTTTTAAAAAATAATCACATTGATTTGTGCTTTAAGTCTTTAGTCAGTAGGACTCATACTAATTTCAAGTGTGTATGTTATTATTTACTTAATATTTGATGAGAATTTTATGAAACTAAAATTTTTTGTCTTTAAAAATGTATATATTTGTAATGCCTTAATTTTATTCTATTTACTTTTTACCCCCCCACAATAATAGCACATAACGGACCAACAAGGAAGATCGCCTTTAAATATCTGTGAAGAAAATAAACAAAATAATTGGGAAGAAGCAGCAAAATTGTTGAAGGAAACCATCAATAAACCAGTAAGAATTATCTTCATAAATAGAAAATTTGGTGTAACCACAGCATAAACACACCTTAGAGATTTCCAAACATCATAATAAAACTAATATTACAATAAAGTCATGCAAATTAGTTTAAGAAAAAATGTTGTCTGTTATGTTTAGGTCAGAAAAAATTTGAAGAGTAAAAAGTGAGTGAATACATACTGTTAGAAAAACAGAAGCTAACAGATTTGCTTGATGCAGCTTTGCCACAAACTTCCTATGGTTTATAAAAATCATGGTGTCAATTAAGCCATTATAAAACAAAGTTCAATGAAACAGGTATTCTTTAGGAAGAGAAGTGACTTAGAGGGCTGGAGTACATATTTGGCACTCTGAAGGCCAGGGATTGATTTCCGCGTCACATGTATCATGCTATAGGATGCAACTCTTGAACACCAGTAGCCCCTAACATTCCCAGATGCGGCCCAGAAAAACAAAACACTGTATTTTTTGGTATTTTTATTTATTCATGATAAGAAATACATGAATTTTGGTATCCCTGTATTTTAATTGATGAGTACTATGTGAATCTGGCACAGATGGTTTCTTTATTGTTTTTATAAAATGTTATGCTTTGACTCCATGGATCATAAATTTATCATCCCTAACATTCAGACATTTATTATTACATGACTAGATAAACTTGTAAAAAATGTTTCAATATTTAAAATTAATCTGGGGCTGCAGCGATAGCACAACTGGTAGGGTATTTGCCTTATACACTGCCAGGGTTTGATCCCTGCCATCCCATATGATTCCCCGAGCACCACCAGGAGTAATTCATGAGTGCAGAGCCAGGAGTAACCCATGAGCATTGCTGGGTATGACCCAAAAAGCAAAAGATAAAAATAAAATTAATCTAATTTTTTAGTATTTTTGGATATACTATGTGTTACTTACATATTATAATCTGTTCTCTGAGCATAACTATGCTGAGGGATTATAAATTCTATTTCATTATATTTATACATAATATTTATACATAATAGCATTATAAATAAGTTGGTAATTTGATTATGGCAAGTTATTTCCGATTTCTTTTTCTCTTAAAGTAAAATGAAAGTGTTCCATTAGGAAATCTCCCAGCTCTTGTCTAAATTAATTTTGCAAGGGAGGGGGCTGTGGGAATGTTGGGCCACACCCTGCTCTATATTCAGGAGCTCCTGGTATATTTGGGGTAGCTACTGGGCTGCTCAGGAGACCAGGTGGTCTAGGGGTTGAACTAGGGTTTTGGCATGTGCAAGTCAAGTGCTCTCCTGTATTACCTCTATGGCTTTCACTCCTATATTACCTCTGAATCTGTGTCTGACAAAGATTCATCTAATTGTGTGAAATAATTAGCAGTAACATTAAAATAAAGAAAAAGTAACAGAAAAACTCAGTAAGACTTATACATTTGTATAGGAATGATAAAACTGGCCTCAACTTATAAATTGTTTTAAAAACTGCAAACCATATAAGAAGATACCAAGAAAGGACAAATAAATATTTAATGACCGCAGACATCAAAAAAAAAATTTTTTTTTGGCTTTTTGGGTCACACCCGGCAATGCTCAGGGGCTACTCCTGGCTCTGCACTCAGGAATTACTCCTGGCGGTGCTCGGGGGACCATATGGGATGCCGGGATCGAACCAGGCCAGCATGGGCCGGCCGCTGCAAGGCAAACGCCCTACCCGCTGGGTAGGTGTCCCACATCAAATATTTTTGATAATATATGTGCCTTTCCATATATTTCCATCAACTATACAATATAGGTTAGTATTTTGTGAATTTAGCCCACAAGATATGGAAATACATAAAATATGGAAAGTACTAGGGGAATAAATACCCGCTGGGTAGGTGCCCCACATCAAATATTTTTGATAATATGTGTGCCTTTCCATATATTTCCATCAACTATACAATATAGGTTAGTATTTTTGTGAATTTAGCCCACAGATATGGAAATACATAAAATATGGAAAGTACTAGGGAATAAATATATTATTTCTGACTTTAAGGAATACTACTCATACACACTTAACCACATACACATACATTTTTCTGGAATGATTCAGTGAGCATAGTCAAATGAATAGTATAATTATCCTTAGATTTTATTAAAATTTATTTTCTAATTGCATAGTTAAAATATATTTGTGTCCCTGGCATAATTTTTATATTATCTGTGTATTAGAGAATTTATTTACTTCTATCCAAAGTTGGTTGTCTAAAACTAGAGTTATTTATCAAGTCTGTATCCCCCATGTGGTTTTGCATAGTATATATCAGAGGAATTTGAGTATGATGGTCCCCCCCACTTGGGGGCCATATCTGCAGTGCTTGAGGCTGGAGAAGGTGGGCAATATTCCAGCCATGCAATGTCAGGAGTACAATCCAGAGCTCCTGCACACAAAGCATGTGTTCTAGGCCTTGGACCTGTAACACCAACCAATGAAGTTGAATATTGTTTTAAAAGCCATTTGCCTTAGTTTCTCAAAATTACTTGATTACGGAATATAGGAAAACATTTTGAAAAATATAAAAATAGGTAAAGTTCTTGAAAATATTGCCAACAGGTTCTCAATTGAGGTTTTTCTATTTTCCATTTTAGAAATTGCTATAAACCACAGGAAGTTAAAATTAAATCATTTTGTTAGATTGTGGTATATAGATATTAACCAAGTTGTATCATCTATTAATGTTATTTGTCCTAGTATGAAAAAAGTTCGAATATACAGAATGGATGGATCATATCGTTCTGTTGAACTGAAGCATGGAAATAATACCACAGTGCAGCAAATAATGGAAGGAATGCGTCTATCTCAAGAAACACAGCAATATTTCACTATTTGGATCTGTTCAGAAAACCTTAGTACGAAAGTTAATATTTTGTTTTATAAATTTATTATTTTTTTTTGAGTAGGTTGTTGGTAATTTTTTTAAAATATTTTATTATACCACCGGGAGATATACAATTAGAAAGATGTTCATGTTTGGGTTTAGGTCATACAGTGTTCTAGCACCCATCCCTCCACCAGTGCCCATTTCCCATCACCAGTGTCTTCGATTCCCTCACCGCCCGCCCCCATCCCCCTCGTTGTTGGTAATTTAGTATCAGTTTTTGACTTTTAAATTTTGAAAGGATATTTTTCCTTCTAAATAAATATATCCAACTTTTTTATATTAATTTTTTTTCTTTTCTGTAAAGTCAGCTCAAACTGTTGAAAAGGGAAAATCTTGGGGTCTTTTCTATTCAAAACATGATTTTTAAAGTGGTAAAATAAAATTTCTTCTCTGGTTGTAAAATTTTATATAAATAATGTTAAATTCAGCAACATCCAGATTGCTTTTATTTTTGTGCTTACCTGACTCAACATCATAATGCAAATGTTGTATTTATCTGAACTCAGTGTAAGAGCCAGAGAGATAGTATAGTAAGTACCATGCTTACCTTGTACTCAACCAATCTGGGTTTGAACCCTGGTATCTCATTTGGTCCCGAACCTACCAGGAGTGATCCCTGAGCACAGAGTGAGGAGTAACCATGAGCACAGCCTGGTGTAGATCAAAACAAACAAAATCAGTGTAATATCCACTATACCTTACCTCTCAAAGTATTACAAATAACTAAAGGAATCACCTGAGGATATTATGATTGAATATCTAATGGCTTCATTGAATACCAAATTCTGTTGATTGTATCAGAATTAAATGGATTTTAATGGAGAAACGTCTTATTATATTTGCTAAATTTTATTTATTTTAAATTTAAAATTCTTAGTTCTGATCTGATAGTCTTAAAATTAAAAGCAGTTAATCTCAAATTAGGTAGAAATAATGAGTAAATTATTAATTTAAATTTATTAGATTGTGCCTTCAATACATAAGTGCAGATATTTTAATGTAATTTCAGTGCATTTGTATTTATTTTTACGTTATCGCTTATAAAAGGAAAGATGTTTTTCAGGCCTTCAGCTGAAGCCTTATCATAAACCCTTGCAACATGTTCGTGATTGGCCAGAAATACTTACTGAATTGACTAATTTGGATCCACAAAGGGAAACACCACAGCTTTTCCTAAGAAGAGATGTGAGACTTCCTTTGGAAGTTGAGAAAAAGGTTTGCTTGAAAAACTTGTTTATAATTATTTAAATGAATAAATTTTATTGAATTCTCATTAAATAATGGTTTTTATTTAATTACATGTTCCTTCTAGACATTTAATACTTCCTTTGATCATAGATGTGACTTTTACTATTCCTTGCTAGATGATGACAAGTTATACATTTGTACCAAGAAATTAAAAGCCTAATAACCAAATTATACTTTTCCTTTTTAAGATTGAAGACCCACTAGCTATTCTTATTCTTTTTGATGAAGCCAGATATAATTTACTGAAGGGCTTTTATACAGCTCCTGATGCTAAACTGATAACATTGGCAAGTCTACTACTGCAAATAGTTTATGGAAATTATGAAAGTAAAAAACACAAGCAAGGTTTTCTAAAGTAAGTATTAAATAGAGTACGTGTTTTATGCTATGTTCAAGGTTCTGTTTGAATCACAAAAGCTTAGAATATTGTTTTAAGCCGTATTTTTATATTTTTGTTTGAAAATGAATACATAAGACATGAAAAGGGATTAGACTGTGGTAAAGTTAAGTAATAATCTTTCCAGAGTTACTCAGAATCATATAAAGTTAATGTGAATTGGACCTAGAGTTCAGAGGAATAGTTAGCATCTGCCTTGCAAGTGCAGGCTAATAAGTTCAGTTCCTTGGTGTCCTGCAAGTGTGACCCTAGAAACTCTGCTGCTGAGTCTGCCAGTTCTGCTGTGGCCACACTGCAGCCAGGTGCATACCACACAAAGACGTTAACCCACCCTCACCCCCACCCCTGTGAACTCTGTAACTAAATGGATGTGTGAGTACTATGGCAAGGAAGTGCAGCCTTGGGTAAACACTTGTGTGATCATAGCCACAACCACAGCAAATACCACAACCATAACATGTGTGCCTTATTGAAGAGTGTAATCCCTAGTGAGCAGGTGTGCAAATGCCACAACTCAAATGCAAACCTGAGTCAGTGATAGTACAGTGGGTAGTGTCAGGAAACACCTTTGTTCCCCGGCAATATCAGGGAGCAGGACAGGATCCCCTTCTGTCCCAGGGGATCAGTGTTCACCTCACAAATCCAGCAAAGCTCTAAAAGGCTTTTTACTCACACAAGTTCAGTTATTACAATCCAATTTTTACTCACACAAGTTCCGTTATTACAATCCAATATCAGGAAAACCCCAACCTTCTAGTTTCTAGCTAAACTCAAACCATGTGTTCAGATTAGAGCTCTCGGCCAAGATGGCCACTGCATCCAGCACCTTGTGCTTGGGTTCAGGCAAAAAGGAATCTAAAGGGGCAAAGAGGCTACCCAGCATTGAGCCAGAATGGCCAAAAAGCCCTTTTCTCCTTCCTTCTAGCTTCTTTTATTGTCAGAAACCCTCCAAAGGCTTCCAGCCCAGCCCATCCTCTGCTGGGATGTCTAGGGACAAAAGCCAGGTAAATGACTGTATAGAAATGCAGATCTTCAGGTGGGCCCTTTGAGCTCAAGCTTCATAAATGCTGATATGTGAGATACAAGGAGAGGCTACATCTCTGAACCATAAAGCAGTTCAAGATAATTTATAGAGAATGACATTAATACTTTTTTTTTTTTTTTTTTTTTTTTGCTTTTTGGGTCACGCCCGGCAATGCTCAGGGGTTTCTCCTGGCTCTGCACTCAGGAACCACTCCTGGCGGTGCTCGAGGGACCATATGGGATGCCGGGATAGAACCCAGGCCGGCACAGGCCGGCCGCGTGCAAGGCAACGCCCTACCCGCTGGGCTATCGCCTCCAGCCCCTACATTAATACTTTTTACCATGAATATATAGTCAGCCAATTCCAGCAAACCCTAAATTGCCACTAAGGTCCATAATCTATCAGAATAATTCCCTTTGCCTTTAGTAATTATTGAGCCATGTTCACTTGCCTGGGAGCATTCTCACATGGCTCTTTGAATTAGCAAGACTGATTACATTATGATTAATTCGGCATTGCCAAGTAAAGTTTCATCATATTACTTAAAGCCATTTGTGTCTTAATAATTAACTACTAAAGACAACTCATTTATAACAATACATTTACAGTGAAGAAAATCTAAAATCCATTGTTCCTATTACCAAGTTGAAAAGTAAGGCACCTCACTGGACAAACAGAATACTTCATGAATACAAGGTAAGCTATTTATTAAAAGCATATTTTTATATAAGATTTTATATCTCAATAAAATCTTGTTAATTTTTTTTAGCAAAAATACAGGCATTGATGGCAGCACTGCTATTTGTGTTGAACAGCATTCCAGTGTAACCCACTGGTGATACTAGCAGGATTAGTGTGCTAAATTAGTCTTTAAACTAAAAAGGAGTAGCTGTATAAATACATATTGTTTATATATGCATATAAAATCTTAAGGACATTAGAGAATGGTCAGGTCACTAAAACAAGATTAGGAGAGAGACTTCACTATTCATTGTATGCCATTTGCAACTGTATTTCAGGGTCTTGGGGAGACTGGAGCTTAGGCTTTGCTTGTGGGAGCATACTGTAGAATCCATTGCCAACTCTTTCTATATATTGAATACTATGATAATATTTTAAAATTATGAACTGTTGAACTATCCATCAGTCACTTAAAAATTATTAGGATAAACCTTAGTTTGTTTTTTTTTTTTTAAAGATTAAATATTTCAGTAGAAAAGCTGGTTAGGATAGTGTCACAATGCTACTCTTCATTGGGAGCCGACTTGATTTTGGAAACTGCTTGATAAACCTACTTAGGTTATTATAAGTACTTTTTCCCCACATCTCTTATTTTTCCCCTATTTATCTAAACACTGTAGTTAAAAAGTAGTTTGTAATGGTTAGTTACAGGCATTCAGTATTCCAACCCCAGTTCCACCACCTATGTGTCACCTTCCCTCCACCATTGTATCTATTTTCCCAACCACCCCTCAAGTCTGCCCCCTGTAACAGGCCCACAATAATTTATCTTATATTGCTGTTACCATGAAATGACTAACTTAAGAACAAGAAAATTTTTGAAAATCGTTGTATCTAACCTTGGGGACTTAAATCCTTGTCTGAGGGTTTACTAAGCTGTTGTTGCAAGTTTATCCTTCTATTTTAATGTTTTATTAGCTAAGATCTCTTGGCTACATTCCCATCCAATCTGGTATGCCACTACTGGGAGGTCAGTATCACACAGTACAGAGATGCTGCTTCAGAAAATCCAAAATACTTAATTGGGCTTCCTGCCAGAGGCATGGTTGCAGCTTTGGTATGTGACTGTGGTTACCTGGACTTTGGTAGGGTAGGAACTGGCCTTCTCCTCCTGAGGTAGCTCCAGAGGTCTCAGCCGGTATCTGAGAAAATTTTGTGGCTAGTTAATCTCTTTCGAGACTTATTTATGCATTTCTGGAGCAAGGCCAATAGATGAGCTTACATGGCAGCAATGTGGAATGTCTACATCTCTTATTTTCCTCATTTGTTTCAGAATCTTAGTACAAGTGAGGGTGTCAGTAAAGAAATGCATCACCTTCAGCGCATGTTCTTACAGAATTGTTGGGAAATTCCCACATATGGAGCAGCATTTTTCACAGGACAGATATTTACAAAAGCAAGCCCCAGCAATCACAAAGTCATCCCTGTATATGTAGGGTAAATATAAAAGGACTTCATCTCCTCAACATGGAAACAAAGGTAGGTTTTTAGTCGTTTTTTTTTTCGAGTAGGAAAGATGGTTCACACATGTTGGAGCTTGCTTGAGGACTACTCCTGGTCTGTACTCAGGGATTACAGGACTCTTGTATACGATTGTGTGCTCAGCCCTTTGACTATTTCTCTAATCCTATAAACCAGCTCTACATTGACATACATAACATCTAGATAAAAGGAATTAATATTTTTGTGTATTGCTTTCCAAGATAAATTTATTTTAAAAACAAAGTGCTAGTACTGGAGCAGTAATACAGCAGTTAAGGCACTTGCCTTGTATGCAGCTGATCCAGTTTTGATCCCTGGGTCCCCATATGGTTCCTAAACTCCGCAAGGGAGTGATCCCTGAACACAGAGGCAGGAGTAAGTCCTGAACACTGCTGGTTGTGACCCAAAAAAAAGCAAAATCAAAATATTAAATCCTATAAAATGTGCTACCATTCATGTAAAAATTAGTATAAAAACTATAAATATATATTGCATATATGTATCTAAAATCTTGTCTATTATATAAATTCTGTAGAGAATGGTTCCAAGTCAGGAGAGATCAGGGAGAGAACTTCTCTCCCCACCATGTGCCGTTTGGAAACTTCATGTTTTAGGGTCTGGGGAGAGGACTCAAAAGACTGAAGCTCAGGCTTTGCATGTGGAAACAGCAAGTGCAATCCCTGGCACCGCATGGTCCCCCAAGCACTGATGGGAGCATCCAACCTCAGTACCATTGCTTGTGACTCAAAAGGAGAGAGGGGGAGGGAGGGGAGAGAGAGAGAGGGAGAGAGAGAGAGACTCTGTGTGTGTGGGGTGGGGGGGGTAGGGGCTGGGAACATGACTAAAGTCTAAGAGCACATATTTAGTGTGTTCAAAGCCCTGATTTTGATCCCTGGAAACTCATTACCCATCATCACTGAGATGGCCCTGGTGGTCCCTAAGGACAACTAGGCCTTAACTGCGCATTGAACCACAAAGCCTGTTGCACTGGGCCAGCATCACTGGGATTAGCCCTGTACTGCCTACTCCCACCCCAACCAAGCTGGGCCCTTGTTTTAAAGTAAAATAGTGAATGATTTAAATTAAAATATAGTATCTGATATAAAGATAAAAGTTACAATTGCTGATAGAAACCTTTTGGAAAATAGGATTCTGTGAATATCACTAAGGTACTTAAAAACTTTTAAGTCATAAAAAATACCCTTTTCAGTCAGATTTTTTTTATTACAATTGTATTCCTTTTTTATTGTGGTAAGATAGACCATTACAAAAATGTTATTAATTGGGCTTCAGTCATATAATGTTCCAACACCCATCCCTCTATCAGTGCACATTGCCCAACAACAATGTCCCCAGTTTCCCTCCCCTCCCCAACCTGCCACTATGGCAGGAACTTTTCTTCTCTTCTCTCTCTCTCTCTCTCTTTCTTCCTCTCTCTCTTTCCCTACCTCTCTCTCCTTTTGTGCATTGTGGTTTACAATACAGACACTGAAGGTTATATATTCCCCTTTACTTTCAATACTCAGTTCTAATCTAGCATTACCATTTCTAGGCTAGTCTAGTATTACCATGGCACACTGTTCCCATCTCTATCTTACCTACCCTATGCCACACCCACATACACACTTGGTGTAGTTTCTAACCACTTACAAGTCCTCTTGGCCTCTATTTTGCCTCGCCTTGGATATTAGTCTCCTACTTTTTGTTTGTTTTCTATTCCACAAATGAATGCAGTCATTCTGTATCTGTCATTTTCCTTCTGACAAATCTCACTTAGCATAATACTCTCCGTGTCCATCCATTTATAGGCAGATTTCATGATTTCATTTTTTCCTAATAGCTGCATAGTATTCCATTGTGTAGATGTACCAAAGTTTCTTTATCCACTCATCTATTTTTCTGGCACTCAAGTTTCCAGATTCTGGCTATTGTGAATAGTGCTTCAATGAACATTGAATTACAGATGGTATTTCTGCTCTGTTGCTGAGTCAAATGGGAGTTCAATTTCTAGTTTTTAGAGCAATGTCCATATTTTTATCCAACAACACTGGACCAGTCAGCATTCCCACCATCAATGAATGAAAGTCCCTTTCTCCCCATAACCACCCCTAATGATTAGTGATGAAGAGCATTTTTTCATATGTCTTTTGGCCATA
>JAJIBD010009840.1:0-48601 GCA_021461705.1 Cryptotis parvus
GCTTTCACATATTCAGTCCTGCAATTGCCATCTCCATAGCGGTGTACTGATTTCTAACTAGGTTATCAGATCGTTCAGTGTGATGGGACTTGTGGGTGTCCAGTAGTACCTGGTACACTAAACATGTCCTCAGTAATGGGCAACCATGATTTTTGCAGGTCTTTTAATGGAACATTTTTTGCTGGAAGCTAAATATGTGATGATTTGGTTTTGAAAGAAGGTTGATGATTTTAATGATTGAGTTTGTGTTTTTCTGTGATATCAATAGCTGTGGGCATGATTTTTAAAGAGAGCATTGCATAATAGATTCATATACCTCAGCACTGGAAAGCCATTCTTATATTAGGACTAGAAATATAATTTCTTTTACATATTTACTCTGATACAATTTTTAGCAGTCTCTCACTGATAGTTTGACCTAAAGTTGCTTATCTGCTTTCTACAAAACAGAGTGCTTATCCACAAATTATGTACTAACAATTGGCAAGATTTATATTTAAAACACCCATATTTAATTTCTGCTTTCCTTTTTATTTTTTCTTATTTCACATGCTACACACATATGAAGCTTATATATTGTTAGAATGATGCAAACAAGGGCACCTGCTTGCTCCAGGAACATAAAGAGCCTCAAACCATTCCATCAGGTCATGGGAATGAGGTCTATAATTGTTACTGGTATCTGGCATATCAAATACGACACGGGTAGCTTGCCAGGCTCTGCCGTGTTACTATTTCTAAAAGCAAAGTGACATGATTTTGCAAAGTTGTCAATATGAAGTTAATATAATTTCTCATAGAAGAAATGTAAAGACATGTAAAATCTATAAAGGGCTGATGCTAGTTATAATAAAAGAAACAGGTACACTTAAGTGCGGTGGTTTCATCACAAGTTAAGACTACAGGGAGAAAATGATTTCTTCCAGTAATCCAATAAATGAGTTTTATGGAGCTCATATTTACTCCTTCATCCACAGAGTTCAACAAGGGAAGAACACAAAAATAATCCCAAAAGTATAAAGTAATCTTCAAGTGCTTCCTTCATGTTCACTTATACTGATGAAACAAAGAGCCTATTACCAAGATGTCTTTCTCTATTCCAGAAGTGGTTGATTTTGGAAGTGAGCTTTCACCAGCAGTAGCCAGATCTAAGGAAGAAGTATCCTGATGCCTAAAAAATAAATGAATGTCATGAAAATATATAGAAAGAACTGTTATACTACAAATCAATAGATACAAAATCAAGATTATCTTCTATTAAATCGTATTATTTTATTTCATCATAAATTGTGATTCTAAAAATAATAGAATAATTGATGAACATTTTATAGTGTGCATATTTCATTGATTCCATAGTCCTCCTAGAATAATTTCTCTTTGTGCCTAGAAATTTATGCCCTTGGGCTCTACTTGCATGAGACAGGACATATGGAGATGTTACTGGTGCCGCCTCGAGCAAATCGATGATGACGGGAAGACAGTGATACAGTGACAGTGATGCAAACAAAGCTAATTTGCATTTTAAATCAAGCTTGATATGAGGTACTTATTCACATTAAAAATATTTTGGTATGCAGTTCCCATGACGGTAACTATCCTACCACCACTTTATTGAATGTTCTTTTGTTTTTAAATATACGGTCAACCAATAGATCTTTTTAGGGCTACTGTTCAAACCAAGAACATGATCTTGGATAGCTACATTAGTAACAAAAATCTCAATATCAGGTAGAATTAATAAAATCGTTTACTGTAACATACATGATTTATAATATATGTTCCTAATCAAATAATGACTCTTATTAATCTAGTTTCCTTTTATTTTACGGTGACAAGTTCATATTCATGGCCTCTTATGCAAATGCTGTATTACTGAGCTACATCCATATCAAAATCTAGTTTGCTAGAGTGTGACTTAGAGATAAGAGAAGTTATATTCAGGTGTGCTGTATTGAACTAACTGTAAGAGCACATGAAAGTATTATGCTTAACATGTAGTAAATGGCTGACAGCTAATGTCAACTCTCTAGTTCTCATAATTTCCATTGGACCAGATAAATAAAAGAATGGAGGGAAATTTGCTATTTTCTAGTACTATAGAGAATGATAAATATTTGTTTAAAAATAAAGCTGAGGGTACCTGAGAGGAAGTACAGTAGGCAAGGTGCTTTCCTTTCATGTGGGTCACCTGAATTCAATCTCCAGCATCCCTTTGGTCCCCGAGCAAAGTCATGGATGATTCCTGAGCATTACCAGATGTGGCCCCATACCCTCCCCAAATCACTGTCACTGTATCACTGTCTTCCCGTTCATCATCGATTTGCTCGAGCGGGCCCCAGTAACATCTCCATATGTCCTGTATCATGCTAGTAGAGCCCAAGGCATCTGCTTGCTCCAGGAACATAAAGAGCCTCAATCCATTCCGGAATGAGGTCTATAATTGTTACTGGTATTTGGCATATCAAATACAACACGGGTAGCTTGCCAGGCTCTGCCGTGCAGGTAGCATATTATTGTAGGCATCTCTAAGTCCAGCACTTATTGATGAACCCAGCGGCCGCAAGCGGCGCGCCCTGAGCCGGCTCGCTGATAGGCTGGTCTGCTGGGTGGAGGTCTGACGAGAGAGAAGTCCGGATGTGGAAAATGGAGGCCCTCATGGAGTGGGGTGTCATCTGGCTTGTTGCGAGGCTCTGCTGGGATGGTGGGCCAGGGCTAGAACCCACCATCCCTCCCGGGCGCCTCATGAGCGGCTGGTCACAGGGAGAGCCAGTAGCAGCTCTGCCCCATGTCTGCGAGGTCTCGCCGGCCGTGCCGGGCGGTCCCGCGGATCTTTCCCGCCCCCCGTTCCTCCCGACCCCTGCACCCGTCCGCTCTCCGCTCCCCTCGCCGTCCGCGGCGGGGGTCGCGAGGGCGGGCGGGCGGGCCGGGGTGGGTCGGCGGGGGGACCGCCCCCGGCCAGCGACCGGCCGCCGCCGGGCGCATTTCCACCGCGGCGGTGGCCCGTGGACGGTGTGAGGCTGGTCGTGGCCCCCCCGGCGCGCCGGGCCCGGGTCTTCCCGAGTCGGGTTGCTTGGGAATGCAGCCCAAAGCGGGTGGTAAACTCCATCTAAGGCTAAATACCGGCACGAGACCGATAGTCAACAAGTACCGTAAGGGAAAGTTGAAAAGAACTTTGAGACCCCCAAATAGTAATACAAATAAATCTGGTCCTGGGGTAATGTAAAGGGGTTAGTGTTTGCCTTGCATGTGGCTGACCTAGGTTCTCTTTTAACTCTGCATATGTGTCCCTGAGCACTGCAGGGGTTATTCCTTTCCACAGAGCCAGGAATACCACCTGAGCATCACAGGGTGTGGCCAAACTTCCACACCAAATAAAAATAGATGCAGAATTTATAAAATATGACTCTATTACAATATTCTTTCAGATATATTGCCTTATATAGGATGATGTTGTAGGTAATTCAGAGATGATTAGCATTGGAGTTGGAAAGATGTTGGCTCTACTAATATAATTTCTACATAAAATTTAAATGATTACTTTAACATGCAGAGAATTATGGTAATGTTGTATATTATAGAATAATTAATGGCAATGGCATATTGATGTGAAAAATGAGTTATTTTAGAGAGGAGATTGGCAATGATAGATCATTTTAATGGTTAATGGTTTGGGGAAAAAGAAGCAGAAAGAAAGGCTGAGACTGAAAGATTTCTTTTTGAGAAGTGAATGAATATGAGAGCACAAATATATGTTATCTGCAATTTTTTTTCAACTTATTCATTTTGACTTTATAAAGGTAATGAAATAGTGACCTATTTCTATACATTTGAGTTATTTACACAGAACCTCCCACATATTCTATTAAAAGCTTAGCAAACAGAGTAGCTGCTTCTATTCAAAGTTAGTGTGAGTCATGATTATCTCTATTACTGTCTAATTTTAAAAGCTTGAGGAGTCAATAGGTTAGCATTTAGGAATTTTCCATTTACTGACATTGATTCAATTCATTTCTTGATGGTAGTTCTGAGCATTTATTCATAGGCATTACTGGAAGCTTAAGACTGACCAAAAAAAGCCTACTTACTGAATTCAGGTTATGTGAAACCAAGCTTAAAACATGGAGGAAAGCTGTAGTGATGGTTCTGTACTGAACTTAAATTAATGACTTAATTTAGAATTTAATAGCATCAGTGAAACTGAAGGAGTTTCAGTATGTGGCTACCTTTGGACAACTTTCCACTGATGAAGAATTGGCAGATATGAACATTTTTGGCATGTTTGGAGAGTAAAAATATCATAGACTCCATATTTTTAAACTGATAGCATATTGATTATTTTCATAACTGTAGCTCCTCCTCTAAGCAATGGTCTGAGTCTCTGTAACTGTGTAGGCCAGTGTGGCAAGAACCACATTGCAATGATCCCATCACCATGTGCCCTGTGAGCCTGGTGCTTAGAGCTGATGGAACACTCTACTTACTGCCTTCTAAGCTTGCTTGATGGATATCTATTCGAGCCCGTGCTCAGTGATCTCTTTCGTCGTCCTCTGACTCAGTGGAAATTTTATATTGAGTTCTCTTTTTGTGATATTTATTTAACTACCCACTATGCAAAAAGTTACTTCCTTTTATAGTAGATTTATATGCTGCTTGATTACACATTGAGCTGGTGGGTGTTTGGCTATGAGATTCTGTTTTAAATGATTTCCTTTGTTTTTGTTGTTGTTGATGATGTTTTCACAGAATGTCACATTCATTCAAAGGAAGTCGTTTGACTGCCAGCACTAAAGGCTGTCAGAACTGGTGGGAGTGCTAATTGCAGCCAATCAAACTTTAACTGACCCGCTTCTACACATCAGTGACAAAGAGGAATTATTTTGCTTTGAGAATTAGAAAGGCTTAATGGCTAATGGAAGAATTAGTTTGGGGATTATTTTCCCTTGCCACTTAAAGCTAGAAACAGTCGTTTTTATTAATTTAGTTAACAAGATAACAATTCTGGTATATTTTTTTATTATTATTATTATTATTATTATTATTTCTATTATTATTATTTTGCTTTTTTGGGTCACACCCCAGAGACGCTCAAGAGTTACTCCTGGCTCTGCACTCAGGAATTACTCCTGGCGGTGTTCGGGGGACCATATGGGATGCCAAGGATCGAACCGGGCTGGCACAGGCCGGTCGTGTGCAAGGTAAACGCCCTACCCACTGGGCTATCGCTCTGGACCCAATGGTATATTTTATTATTAACTAGTGTTTGACAAACTTTGTCTTATTCACAGAAAAAAAAGAAATCTTACTTAACACTATAAACTAGATAGATTTTTATTTTTTGCTCCTAGGTAGTACTTGCTGATTTTAATGTTCATTGCAATTGTTCTGATGTGTAGAATTCCCAATTAGAAGTGCAATGCAAATGCAGTTTGAGAGGAAACACATATAAATTTAAAAGTATCTCAAATAAGTCAAGAGATAAAAGTCTATTTAGGTTTTTATGTTTTTAGGATTAAAATATTATTTCTTTAGGTCTTGTTTAGGATATGGTCTTGTATTTTCCTCGGGTGCTGCATTGCACAGAATGAAGTTATTTGCTCATTAACAGATACATTTTGTGAACAAGTAATCACAAGATCATGATACTTGTTAGGATTTAAAAACAGAGGCGATGCTATAGATTCGTGAAATTAAAATGAAGTTAAGAAGAGACTCCATACTGATTTAGTGAAGCTGAAATTGAAATTTGGGCAGTGAGTAGGAAAAAAAATGTTTTAGATGGGCGGCATTTGGTACGGAAAAGATGGGGCTATAATCCAGTGGAGAGAGCATACGGTTCTTATTGAGGCCATGGACTCTATCCCAGGCACAGGAAAACCTCAATAAAAAAGACAGGGAAGGAAAAGGAAAGAGACGGAGTAAAGAGTATAAGAGGAACAAAATGTCATCAAGGCTGGTGAAGAATGAGTCAAAGGGTAAAATTGAGATGGGTTTTAGGTAGGTAAGGTCTAGATCAAGCAAAATTCATTTTTTGTGGGGTTCACCCCAGCGAAGCTCAAAGGTTACTCCTGGATCTCCACTCAGGAATTACTCCTGGCAGTGCTTGGGAGGCCATATGGGATGCTGGGATCAAACCCAGGTCAACCGTGTGCAAGGCAAACGCCCTCCCGCAGTGCTGTTGCTCCGGCCCCTCAAGCAGAATTCTGAACTGAAGTAAAATTTGCTCCCTCTGCATCCACTGAGGAATGAATGAATAAAAAAGCTTCAGAAGACACGAGGCCTCAATTTCATTCCAGGAACCATGCTATATCACTGAATATGTAGTGGCACTGTTGTTGCTTCGGTGTTAGAAGTGTGTTGTGTTTGTGGAAGAACTACAGTCAAATAATGAAAAATCAACAAGAAACCTGAACTCTGTAACGATCATGATCACAACTCCCGTAACATCTAAGAGCCCAGTATTCTCTATATGTCCTTCTCATGCCAGTAGAGCCAAGAGAAAAGACTAAAACAAATATAATAGTTTTATGTGACAAAAAGTGTTTGGGGGGGGCAAATCTTTTAAACACCTCCAATAAAGCTTTATTGAGTGCGTTGCTCTGTAACAACAAGAACAAAAGGAGGAGAACAAAAATAACTTATAAGATAGTGGAAATAATGTATTTTTCCTCTTCTGTTTTGAGCAATATAATCTTGTTTTCTCCCAGATAGCTAGAAATATTCATTTGCTTTATGAAAGTGAAGAGCAAAATTAATGCTACCACATTACTTTATATCAGCCCTCTCTCTCTCTCTCTCTCTCTCTCTCTCTCTCTCTCTCTAGTGTTTTACATAAGAGATAATCTTGGGTTTAGTCCTTGGCAGTAACCTTTGTTTATACCTGCAATAGGGTGTGGCACTGCTCTTCTGCACTCTGTTTAGGGTTCTTTGTTGACGTGACCCTCCCTGTAACAAATCGGATTACTTTGGTGTATATAAGGGGACTGACTTGAGGACCCTTGGCTTTGGCCTTTTCGCTTTCCGCTTTTCTCTCCTGCGGCTTTTGGCTTTTGGCTTTTTGCTCCGGGCCTTTTGCTCCTTCTTCTGGGTAGGACTCATCTCGGGTGAGATCCTCTCTCTTTGGTGGGAGACTTAGGCTCTTTTGTATGGTCTAAGTTCGGACCAGAGCTAGAGTTTGTTCATTATATTGGAGTGCTGTGGAAGAGCTTTTGTACTATTAAAAGCCTTTTTTGGAACTCCACCTGACTCGTGAGTTTTCATCTGTTTCCCCCTGCGTCCCCGGAGGTAGAAGAGAACTTCTGTCCTGACATTGTCGGGGACCCCAGCGGCATTTCCCGACAGCTGATGACAAATCTTACTCTGTATTTAATCATCTGCAGGGTTCAGGAAGTTCTATTTCCTTTGTAAAAGATTCAGAAGTCCATGGAGATGGAGTTAATATATGTGACATGAATCTCTAAGGCAAGAGTCACGGTATTCCTCACAGAATCTGGAAGGTTAATAGTTTTGGCAGAGATCCAAGTGAATGAAGAGCCCAAAAGTCTCAGAGGCCTGCAGCTCAAGGAACACTGGACTGGGATTGAGCAGAAGGGATGACCATGCTTTCCAAAATGGGGCAGCTGAGTACTGCAGCAGTCATGGGTTTGGCAGATGTCTGCAGGAGGCCTGGAGATACGGACATTGCTGCATTGCTGCAGGAGATAAGGAATTGTTTACTAGAGTAGACAGAGGAAAGCAAGAACATGTAGATTTTGGTTTAAAACCACCTCTTCTCTTCTACTACAGAGACAAAGAAACTCCTCTCTAGAGATTCAACTGGAAGAAATATAAAGACCTGAACTATTAGCAGATATGACTGAATCATTTAGAAAAAAGGATAAAAACAAAAAGATGAAACAGCATTAATCACAATTTTTAAAAATTTTTCTTTGAGAGAGAATGTGTGTGTGAGAGAGAGAGAGAGAGAGAGAGAGAGAGAGAGAGAGAGAGAGAGAGAGAGAGAGAGAGAGTACTATACCCAGCAATGCTCAGGGGCTTGCTCCTAGCCCTGTGCTCATGGATAACTTTTGTGGCACTTAGGGAAACGTATGTGGTGCTGGGCCAGCCACTGGGAGACAAGTGCTATACCCCTGTACTTGTCTTCAGCCCGACACTGAGTGTCTCTTAAACTCCATGCAAAGTAAATAAAACAGACACAAATTCCCCACTGCAGGAGTTAGTATTGTGTGAGACTCAGGCAAATTGATGCTACAGAAAATAGCAGCTTAATTAGAAAACAAAAAAGTACAAGTTTATCTTCACAGTCAAATAGTGTTCTTCACATTCAAAGTAAATAAAAATATCTTCACTTTAAATTTTTAATCCTAGAACAATAAGGATAAAAAGTTTTGGGCTGGCATGTATGACCCTGTGGTTTAGAAAGCTAAAAATGACTACAGAGTTTATTGTTGTTTGGACATTTAGTTTAAATAAGTTGACATTTTATCTTAGGATCAGTCATAGAAGTCACAGAAAATTAGACTTGGAAAGGACCTTAGAGATTATTCAGCCTGACATCTTGGTTTGGCTAGTAAGGAGACAAGTGTTCAGGGAAATAAAGAGAAGCTCACTATTAGAGATGGGGGTTAAGGGTATCTTCGATGATAAAAGTTCAGGGTTCTTTGTTATAGATGAGAATTGTCCTTCGGATTCTACTAACATATTTGTGGATGAATCCACCTTCATCATCTATGCCCCTTCTAAGGTTGACTTACAAAGTTTGTGAAAATAATAACAATGCAAAGATGCTTGAATGGTAGAAGATACAATGGTTAGTTGCTGCTTCTCTTTTTTCTTAGGATGTAAAATAGAGCTCAAAGGAATCTCAAGGAACTCAGAGGCAGGGTGTCCTCCAGCCAGGATAACAATAAATTGAATTCTGAAGGTTGTGAATAATTTTCCTGGAAAAATATGTCAAACTTAATTTATTTCTAAAATAATGCCACTCTTAACACTCATATTTAATAGGTCCCCTAGCCCCAATCACAAGGACACAAACACAATGATTAGTTCACAGGTAGTACTTTACACCTGCTATCCATCTCATGCAGCACTTCAGCTTTGCCCCACTTTACTGATACAGTAATCATTTACTATGTCATAAAAGTGATGATATGCCTGCCTTTTAGCCTTTTGTGTTCATTTTCTCAAGCTAGATGACTTTTCTGAGACAATATTGCAAGAACATATCATGTTTCATGTTTGATTTGTCAATAAAAGTTCAAAAACTATTAAATTGGAATTCATTAAATTATTTTTCATTTTTGTTTTAGGATCACACCTGGGTGAACTCAAGTTTTATTCCTGACTCTGTGCTCTGGGTTCACTCCTGGTGGGATTCTGGAGACTACATGGAGTCAATTCTGGATTAGTCATGTGTAAGGAAAGTGCCTTACATGCTGTGTTATATCTGCAGCCCCTCAAACTGGAATTTAAATGTAGGAAGTACTTTAATTTTATTCAGGGTTCACTATAACTTTTATAAAGACAGTTGATAAAGGTAATTTTTTAAAAATTATAAAATGTATAAAATAATTTTATAATTTCTAAAATTATAAAATGTATGGGTCTAAGTTATAGTGTAGTGGGTATGGTGAATGCCTTTCATATGCCTAACTTGGTTTCAATCCATAACCCCGAATAATGCCAGAAACGGTCTCTTAGGCCAGGAGTAAGGCCCAAGCACGGCCATGTGTGGTTTCGCCTCCCCACTTCAAACTAAAACATGTATATTATGATAAAGCCTCAATTACTATTCAATCACTTCAGTCTTGCATTTCCTTTTACTTCTTGCAATTAATTTAAAAATACCTTAAGGGGCCGAAGTGATAGTCCAGTGGGTAGGGAGTTTGCTTTTGCACCGCGGCTGGCCTGTGCCAGCCGGGTTTGATCCCGGCATCCCACATGGTCCCCGAGCACCACCAGGAGTAATTCCTGAGGGGCAGAGCCAGGAGTAACCCCTGAGCATTGCCGGTGTGACCCAAAAAAGCAGAAAAAAAAATTACTTAAACATATAATTTGTCACATTGTGTTCAATTAATGTTTATTACAAAAAACAAACCATACAATGAAATTCATTTAAATAAACTTATGTGTCGAAATGAAATTTCTGAAAATACATTTCTAGTTCTCGGGTGGCATGTCAGTAATTAATCTGTCGGTTATGAATGCTTTGGTCCTTAAACTGATAAGGAAAGCTAGCGAACATAATATAACAATGGAGAATTACAAGAAATGAAAAAGTTTATCTGCTTCAGATGCTTAGCAAAAATTCTAATATAGTGAATACTCATTTGGTTACTGGAAAATTGTACAATTGATCCAATATTTTGTCTTCAAAATAAATTATTTCCTATGAACATTGTAGAGTATTTTAGCTGAACTTCTAACAAATTAATTTAAAATATTTCATGAGCCTATTACTATCGTCTTAAGCAGATGTGTATATCTGCATGTATATTTGTGCATGTATGCAAACGTTTGTATGCAGTCAGTGATCATGGAAGGAGTGAGAGTGATAATATTATGTAAAGTTTGACTGAAGAGAGATGCAATAAGAAAATATAATGATTTCTGATTCATCCTCAGAAAAACATATTAAGTTATATCTAACTTTTAGTAGTGTTGGGCTGTTTATTTAGACAATTAAATTTCATTATTTTGGACTATCATTGTGTCAATTTATGAAATGTAATTTTGTAACTCAAGCAACAATAGTGAGGTCTTATATCTTTTTGACTACTATGTTAAAGTTGAATATTGGTTTTTGTTTGGTTTTGGGGTCCCACCTAATTGTGCTAAGGGATCTCTCTTGGCATAGACTGAGGGTCATAGATGTGCTGGAAATTGAACCCAATCAACTCTGTATGAGGCAAGTGCCTTATCCACTGTACTATGTCTCTCACCCCTACAGTTGATATGACACTAAAGCAATAATTTCTTTCCAGTATCAAATTAATTTGAAAGTTCTTTGGGAAAAAGTCAATGATGTAAAATTTAGGAAAAAGTTTTTTTATTTGTACAATATGAAAATGCAGATTCTGGTAACTTCTCATTGCTTATCAGTTGGTAAGATTGTGTTTAAATATAGTACTTGGCATCATGGGTTTTCTCTATTAATTTAGCTCAGTCAGATTCTGAAAACTGATATTCAAGTTTTTGAGCCCAAAATTAGATTGTGTACCTGCTTGTCATTTGAACTATACCTTGAAAAATTTTTTAGTATTTGCTTCAAGTTCTTTCCATTACATAAATGAGGAAAAATTCCACTTTTTTTCATTTTAAGGTAGAAAAATAAAATTTTAGTTCTTTAAAATGTTAATGAGATGTTCATTCCCTTAGAGTGTTCCTGATAAAAATTTATGTTAAATGGTGTGTGTGTGTGTGTGTGTGTGTGTGTGTGTATGTATGTATGTACATATCTAGCTTTCTATTGATCTTTGAGTTTTGAGGCCATACCTGGTACTCAGAGTGTACCTCTGTATCTTTACTAAGGCATCACTCCTGGAGGATGTGGGGAAATATATAAATATCAAATCCAGAATAGCTGCATATAGGGCAAATATCCCACCTACTGTGTGATTGTTCAGGCCCCTGTTAAATTAACACAGAGAATCATGAGTACAGAAACACATACTACCCACAAGTAATAAAATCCTTCAGAAGACCTATGTAAATGTTATCATTTGCCTTTTTATTCAAAGAAAGTTAAAGCCTGTGATTGTAGTAAACTTCCTACTCCAAATCCAAATATTGCTCAGCTGGCAACTGTATGTTCCTAAAGGTGATTTCCAAATTAACTGCTAAATCACATACAGGCAATTTATGATTAAATAATTATTGATTATGAATGGAAGTTATTTTTTGATGGCATACATATCTATATTAGTATTAATAAAACAATATCTATATTTATCTATAACTTAATTTGTTAATAATTTTGCATCACTTGATCACTTGATCACTTTCTTGAATCCCATTATTCATCGATTTGTTCGAGCGGGCGCCAGTAACATTTCCATTGGACCCTATCACGTGCCAATGTAGCCCAATGGCATCTGGTTGATTCAGGAATATGAAGAGCCTCAAACCGTTCCTTCAGGGTCTTGACAAGGAAGTCTGACCATCTTGTAGGTGGGCGGCCACGTGATCTTTGACATCCCATGGGATCCAGTCGATAACAGCTCTAGTCCAGCCCATCTGATTTTCGATGCCTTGGCAAACAAAACAGCGTCCCTGATTCTGGAATAGCGACGGAGGTCGGAACTCCGGATTCCTTCTCTCACTTGAGTGAGGCGTGATATTCCAAGCATAGCTCTTTCGATTCCTCTCTGAGAGACCCGAATAGCATTCTCATCCCTGCTTTCGTAGGGCCCAGGTGTCTGAGGTGTATGTTAATGTAGGGAGAACGGTGGAGTCAAAGAGATGTGCCCGAGCCCGAGGTTCTTTGTCCTTTTAGCTATTTCTTCGATGCCTTTGAAGGCATTCCATGTCACTCTCTTCCTCCTGCGCAGCTCAGGTTTTAAGCTGTCCGATGCGTGTTCGATATGCCAAAACCAGTAATAATTTTGCATAATCAATTTTATATTTAGAATCTCAGCATTGCAACCTAAGCTAGCTACTTTATAAGGAGAAGACTAATTATATTTAGTAATAACATGACTGTACCATGAAAATTGGAAAGGAACATAGAATTCAATTAATATTATAATTTCATTATATAAACAAGGAAACTGGGACTTGGGTCAAGTAATTTTCCCACAACAGCCTAGTATAATATTAAAAGGCCTTGGACTATTATTTTTACTCTCAGAATTATTCCATTACCTAGTCTAGAGCTTTTCAATAAAATTAGAGGTTTATTTGGAAGAATTATGTTTTTTGCTTTGTCTCTCTTCTGGGACAGTGTTAAGGGATTCATTCTTGGCCCTGTGGAAGTTTTTGGAGAGAGGTAAGATCCGGAAATCTATTATTTCAATGACATATTCCCCTATGGCATTGATTTTCTTTTATGAATCAGTAGACAAAAGGCCGTGTATTTCTTCTCCTGTGACATGTATATCTTAAGACATGATACTTATATTTTGAAATAATTTTTACATATTCTGACTCTGATGTAAAATGTCCTGACATTATTAACTGAGCAAGAATTTCAATAGTGATTCAGATATAAGAATGTTTCAGGATAAATTATGTTAAAATATGACTTACCTTATTGGTAGCTAGTATACAAGTTCCTGCAGTGTGTCTAATTCTTACAAAAATTAACTTTTTTTAATGGCTTTTATGTTCAGATGCTCACAACTTCTTATTTCTCACCACTTTTTAAAAAAAGTATCATAAATTCAAGTTTGACCACTTAATAAAAGGCTTAAGTTTCCAGAGAATTTAGGGAACTTTTCAAAAAAGTGGCTCAGAGTATTTTTGCAATGTCCTCTCTTCATTGGAAAGCCACATTTGAATCCAAATATCTGGGTGCAACGTCATGTTAGAATTGAGCAATTTCTGTCCTAACTGTTGGCGCTCTGGCCAGTTTCACATGAACTTCTATCAGTAGCAATGGCATCTTCAGCATTAGCCAAGTGTAGTTATTAGATTATGAGTGCCAAAAATGATGAGTCGTCTCCACACTTTATCCAGCGTGAATAAAAGCAAGATTGTAAAACAATTATAATCTCTTGAAGCCGCGCCAGTGCCACAGCCTAGCCCATCTTTCTTCATTAATTTGTATACAGTTCTTATTTTCACAGAACAAACTCTCCGAGGGTACTCACATGGGACTGCTGAACCAGCTGTACAACTTTTATTTTGAAGAAAAAAAGTTGAGCCTCAGAACAGGCCGTTTTAAAGACAGGGAGGGACTTAGCTTGACCAGCATGTGGAAGGAGGGTTCTCATGGCCTTAATAACGTAGCCAGCGCCTACCTGGGTGGCACAGGGGCAGCAGATTTTCTGTTTGCTTTGTGCTCTTTCAGAGGGTCCCCTCTCAACGTGACTGTTGGAGGTATTTTGCTCGCCCTGCTCTGTGGGGGGAGTGCCCCGACGCGCCTGTCTTATGTGGCCTCTATGGACACACAGCTCAGCTGGCAGAGAGCAAGGAAGTTTTCTCTCAGCACCCAAAAAAGAGAAAGAGGAAACTACTTTTTCTTTCTGGGCTTCTGGCAGCACAATAGTTCAGGATAAGTTTCCACATTCTTTCCCTGGACATTCTGGACCGGTTTCCAGGAAGCAGTTAAATCTTTACCTTTAAATGGATGACCATGTCACAATCAGGAAGAAACATCTCCAGAGACCCATCTTTAGGTAAGTAATGCTACCTCCCCGATGGCGCCAGGGTTATCACGGGAAGTAATTCTTTCTCCTTGATCCTTAGCTGGGGGATTCTGACAGCAAGCTTCAGCCCTGCTGACAGTGCCTGAAGTGTATCTCCATGCACACGGAAGGAAGGAGTACTTTATTTTCTACTTTCCAAAACTTGTGTCCCAGCACTTATCAACTCAAAACATACTTTAGAAATATGTTAACTCTTCAGGCACGTGAATGACATAGCAGGGAAAATCTTTTCAATCCTTTGTTGTTTGCAATGATTGCACAGCCCACTCACATATTAGGGAAACATGATTGATTCTTTGGGTGACTGTACTCAAAGATAGAGTTTTAGTGCTGTGAATGTTGCACCATTTCTTTATCAGTATTGTGTGGGGAGACAAATGGTACTCCATCACTATTGTGTTTAACATAAGTGATTTTTTGCAGGAAATTCAGTAGTATCTAAACAGCAGTAAATGAAACAATAGGGGAATAGAGAATATATTTCACTGTGGTGGAATCTTCGGCCAGACAAAATATTCAGGCAGTACAATTAAACTAAGATTTTATTTTGTAGAAAAGAAAATTCTGTAAAAAAAATATTTACTAACTTTTGTACTCTTTAATTCTTGATTCTTTGGTTACCTATTATGCACTTAGGAATCCAGAACTGGAAATTAAGGATTTAATGCCATTGGAATATGAGTACAATTTCTGCCCCTTAAAATAGATTTGATAAATAACAAGTTAATTATATACAGATTTGGTGTATCCTGCAAAACAATATCCTAAGTACAGCAGATATTCTCCATGTTAATGTACTAAATGTTACTGTCAAGTCACAGCTACAGGTTATTGATCTGAATTAAATACAAGATAATAGAAGTTTATTGGTGGAATTTCTGACTTTTTATCATGGTTGAATGGCGGAATTTAAGTGGAATTTAAGTGCTGTAATTATGCAAAGTGCAGTTATTGTATGTGTAAATTAAGCATTATTGCAATGCTCTTTATAGCTACAAAATACTCTTGTAATGTCCTTAAATGACAAAAATGAGCACAAGTATGATTTAAAATCTTGTCTTGAAAATATATAATATTTAAATCTTTCCAGGACATATAACTTTAATATCATTATTTGTATTGCTTTAGTATGTCTTTAGAGAGTTTGTGAAACTGGCATTAAATAAGCAAAAAATATGAGTGATCAAATGTGTGTATGTTTTCTATAATTCCTGAAAAGTTTTGATAGTCCGATATAGTTAATTTCCATTTTTCTCCCAAGTACATATGTGCCTACTAAAAGGCCTGACAATTGCACAGATGTTCCAAATTAATGTCTCTGAGATATCAAATAGTTCACCTGTAGAAGTTCAGAAATTAAGATAGCCTGGACAAAAGCAGATGAACATGAGCAGAGCCAGTGTTCTAGCACTTTACTGCATAGGTCTGTTGCAATTGAGGCAGCAAGTCCTTCATCGATGGTTTGTGTCAAATCCTTATCTCTACTTGATGAATTTCATACTTAGGTGTCCAGTCAAGGTGACTGGAACTGTAAATCTACTGTGCATCTGTCTGTGTGTGTGTGTGTGTGTGTGTGTGTGTGTGTGTGTGTGTTTAAAATAAAGGAAATATCCTTTATAGAAGTCCAGATTATTTTCCCGGAGAAATAGAATAGAATTCACATGATTGCTTCATATCCTGGCAGTTTAGCAAACAAAGCTAAGTTGTGGACGTACGTTTTCCTGACAGTTGCTTCAAGTGAGTGTAGTAGCAGGTCCTTAGAAGACAGATTAAGGCCAGATGTGGGCTTGAGGTTGGTGGGCCACCAAGAACATTGGCAGCTGGCGCTGCTTTTGGCAGGATTTATATGGTTGTGGTGAGTGAAGACTTAGTAGGGAGTACCTTGAAGGATTCAAATGTCTAGCCATAAAAAGTTTGGACTGTTCTTTAATAAAAAATACACCATGAACTTTCTGGTAGCTGGCTGTACTTTGGGGAAATCCTGGGAAGTGAGTAAAACTTGCTTTATGGCATCTTTGGTCTTTATTCCCTGCCTTTCTTCATTGTTCTTGTCAGCTTCTTTTCCCAGGTTCCTTTAACTCTTGGCCTGTCCAGTTCTCACACGGAGGCAGCTTTCTCAGACCTGTTCTTTCTGATCAGAGACTCATAAAGCTAACTGTTCCTTCTTACCATGTACTTGTTTGCATGCTACTTCCTATGGCCTTTGCATTTTGTTTCTCAGTCCAGTTGGTAAGCACATTTATGCTAAATTTGTCATCTGTGAAACTACCAGTTTAGCAGAAATATTGTGAAAATAATATCTTAGTTACCTATAAATATTCTATTTAAAGTTTTAGTCCCTATGAGCTATTAGTTCAAGATTTTGAGAAAAATAACAGACTTTTTTTACATTTCTCTATAAGGCTATATTGTCCTGCAACTGCATCTACAGGTAAATTAAATTTGATTTTTGTTTCTTTGCTTTTGAGGGCCATATCCAACTGCACTGAGGGATCCCTTCTGGTAGGCTGGGTGACTATATGGATGCCTGGGATCCATCCCTTGTTAATTGTATCCAAGGCATGTGCCTTACCTGCTATATTATTTCTCTGGCCCCATAAATAAATTTACTTGGCTTTTGCCAATGAACTACAGTTGTCCAGAATCTTGATGGTGTCACTGGCAAATAAGCCATGAAAATAAAAAAATAAATATTATCTGCCCTCTTATGACACAATGTCCTGGGAAATTATAATGGAAGGGAAAGATTTCAGTGATGATGAATTCTAAAATATAAATGGATTGAGAGAGCTAAGAGCAAGATTTTGACATCAAGTTTTTAATCAGTATAATATACTAAATTTCATTTAGCTATATCAAGTGTAAAATGAAAGAAATGATGGTTGCAAGGTTTTAAATGAGATGGTGGATATTGAAATTTCTTGACTGTTATGGCATTGAAAAGACTGGGAGAATATTATATATTATTTACACTCTATCTGTAATAATGTCTCCTATAATGGTGATTATAAAACATCTTACATAAGTAGGTTATCAAATTTACGTTTAAATAATTGTTTGAAATTTTATATGTATATTTTCATATCAGTTTGGTAAAGCAAGAAGCAAATAGAAAGTTATTTTTATGGCCAAGAAGGGAGCTTATGTGATATATTTTATGCATATATATTATGTGGAATTTTGAGGTTAATGAGGCCATTTAATCCATAGTATAAAATATGCACTTATGCTCAAATAAATCTACAAGATATATAAATGTATCTCAAATACACTTTTGTTCTGCTTGCATAAGCAATTGTAAATCAGGCTTATACATTTCTAAAGGATGATTTATTTTTACTCAAAAGAAAATACCTTACTTTTTATTGTTTTCTAGGTGAACTATCAAAAATACATATTTTGTTTTTATCAATAATGCAGTTTTTTATTATTATTTAGAAATAAAATTATAGAGATCCTTAAAACCCGAAAGGTGAATCATATGGCACTAGAAACCTCTGATATTTTTTAATAATAGAAGAAAAGGCAACATTGTTTCTATTATCACTGAGTTTTGTCTTTGGCACTCAAAATTTATCTGTTATGTAAACATTGATAAGTTTATAACACATTTTAAGTGAAGTAACATTTTGTAACTTTCAAACAATTGTTGGAGATACTTCGTCTTTTTTAAAAAATGATATTCTTTTTTATTTTCATGAAACAAATAAGCCTTAGAGATTTAAAGCAAGAAAATCTGTTTCTTTCATTAAAACTGCCCCAGTGAAAATATTTCTCCTGAATTATACTTCCTTGAATACTTGAACTCTGAATTTTTATCTTTAAATCATAATGACCTCTTCCCACTTAATTTAATATTTTGCTTATCAAATTTAATTATATGCATACATATGTATGTATATATATATGTATAATTTTTTTGTTTGTTGCTTCATATTTTCTAGAGTAGGTAAAAACATGGACTTAAAGTGAACTTGGACTTAAAGTGAACTTTCCATATATATTAATCCTTATTTGGTATTATTTCAAAGTCAAAATGTTTTGAATATTTTTCAGGGTTTAAAACTGAATGTTATTTCTATGGTGTCTTTCCATTAGATGTGGCATTCAAAATCCACAATTCATGCAAATAACTATTAGCCCTATAGGAGTTGTGTATATATCCAAAATTTGAGATACTAAAGGCAATTCAAATGGCTTCTAGGAAGGATCCAAGATTAATGAAAGCATGTTGGGATCTTCAAAGTGTTTGGAAGAACCAGTTTCTTCTCTTTATCCATTAAAAAATTTGTTTTTTACAAGCATCTGTTAGCAGAGGAATTTTGAGTGTGTTTTTGGCATGCATGTTTTCTTCTCATAGAGATGTAGAAGCAGTAAGATGAAATAAGAAAACTGGCGGTGGGAGGAAGCAACAGATATGATTTTGTTTGTAGACTTAAAGGATATAGTAATTTTGCTGCATCTGAATTCTAATTTCAAAGTTGTGATCTATGCTTTCTAGTAGACTGTTATAAACCTGTTTCTGCTTAAAATGGTGTACTCTACTGTATAAAAACTTTTGCCTATTCCCTCAATTAAGTTCAGAGTGATAATGTCAGTGCCTAAACTAAACCAGAAATTGCTAATATGCAGGAGCTATGCCATATTTTAGATTTTGTACATAAATAAAATGGACTACCTGGCTGATGATTTATAGTAGTTTACAATACTAGTTATCCAGAAAGTAAGCAAGTAATTATGTGTTTTATATCCATTTTTTCATGGATTTGGAAACAATAAAACATCAGGCAACAATATATAAAATGAATTAAATTTATGATAACCTATATAACATTGATGCCATAAGAGACTCTAAGTAGTTATTCTATGATGTGAGTCTCAAAGAATTTAGATAGTGTTAACAATCTATTGTGGTATATTTAAACAACATATATTTAATACAAACTAATCAGAATATAAGCATCATAATATTAAAATGAGCTCCTAAAATTACAAACATATTAAATACCATTTATATTTATGAAACAAATTTTCATATTCTATATAAACCACATTTGGAATATAGTACAATTCTACTTTTAAAATCATTTTACTGGGTCCTGAGCGATAGTCCAGTGGGTAGGGCGTTTGCGCTGCATGCAGCCGGCCCATGCTGGCCCGGGATTCAATCCCTGACATTCCATATGGTCCTCCGAGCACCGCTCAGGAGTAATTCCTGAGTGCAGAGCCAGGAGAAACCCCTGAGCATTGTTGGGTGTGACCCAAAAAAAAAGAAAATCATTTTACTATAAGCATTTTGTTCTAAGATGAAAGTAACTATAATTGTTAACAGAATAAAGAGAAAAAATGAATTTATCTTCAATTGTTATATATTTATATTATGAAAATTTAGCTTGAGGCTCTTTTTTATAAGTACAATTTTTATATAAGTGATAGTTGACAGAATAAAATAATTGGACAGTTGTATTATGTTTAATTTCCACCTTGCTATGAAAAAATTTCCTGGGAAATAAATATAATGAAATGACATTAAAGTTTGTGACGCAATTGAACATAATTATAATTAACAGAAGAGTATATATAATCTATAACAGGCATATTGGTTAAAAGTTAGGGGCTGGAGCGATGGTCCAGCAGGTAGATGGCATTTGGGCTTTGAAAAAATAACATATGGGTAAATACTTATTTAGAGATGAACTGTAGACTTCTAGACATGGATAAGGTTAAAGAAGTCTGCATTATTTATAAACCAAGTCTCTTTAGTTCTGTGACTGGACATGACATAATTTGATAGTTAGTTCTCATGGGAAAGCTTCCGTTTATTTATGTATTTGATTAAGGCCATTTGAACATGAACTCTAATTGAGGAAAATTCCAACATTTCCTGACTTGGAACTTCTGGAAGTGTATGGGGGCAAATCACAGTGTATTTGAAGGCACAGATAAAACTTCCAGATTTATTATATCTGTAATCTCCCACTCTGCTCCAAACAGGTCTAATTGTCGTGAAGAAATATTGAGTCAAATTATGTCCGTTTTTAGTTTCAATGGCTCTTAAAATCTTGATATAATTTTAGAAAAAGATTGTTTAATAAAAATAGTAATTAATATTACATATTTATAACAAATTGCTAATGGTATTTAAAAGCCATTATATTTTCTTATAGGATCGTCATTTCAACTTGAAGTGTTTATTTGGCATTTTAAAGAATCAGATAGACTCTTTAAATTAGATAGATTCTTTATCTAATTGGAGATCAAAGGTAATGAAAAAAGAGGGCTATGTCTTTCAGAAACAAATATAAAAGTTTTGGGGCCTAACTGATGAGGAAATCCCTTTAGGTAAATTTACTTTAAATATATTGTTAAGTTTAAATGATGAAAGTAGGAATATGTTACAGCTTGAGATTTGATGATTCCAAATGCTCATAGCTATTCCAATATTGATATATCTGTAAAGCAACATGAAAGAGAAAAGTAAGACTCTTGCTTCTTATTATTATTCTTTTTGTTTCTTAGACCATACCCTGCTGTGGTTAGGGCTTACTCCTGATCTTGCTTGTGAGATCATATGGGGTGTCAGAAATTGAACCCGAGACTGACCTTGGGCAAGACAAATCTCCTACCACTGTAATTTCTGTTAGCAAGACTGTTGCTTGTTTCTGTGCCCACTAGCTAAATATGTGTTGCTCAGTCCAGTTGCATCTAATTGTTTTGAACTCAAAGTCTATGCTATTTTATGTGTATCACTTTTTACTGCATATATATATATATGTATACATATCACTTCAGCTCAATATAGTTACTTTAATAAAAATATCAACTGCCCTATAAAACTAGGATTCCTGAGGCTACAACCAGTACTGAATTCATCTTTGCATTTTCCATATATTTTATGTTCATAAATAAGGATTTATTTAGTATACATATTCAAAACCCAAAAGACTACAACATATGGAAAGTAAGAAATGTTTTTGGTTCACTTAAAACTATGTTTTTGTGGTACTGGACATCAAACTGGAGACCTCACACATGCAGGGCCTGTGGGTTCTGCTGAGCCTCATCCTGTCCTCTGGTTTCACATTTTCAAATACACGAAAGACTAAACAAAATACAGCTGCGGACTGCTTGCTGATGACCCTTGAAATGAATAGATGATAAAAGGAATAATGTGTTTCCTTAGGTCCACACTGTAGTTATCTCTACATTTTTAGGGTGAATGAGAGCCAGTAAATCTTGGCTGGAAGTCCTGATGGCTACAGTACAAAAGGGTGGATACTTGTTTTTCTAATACTCAAGAATGAAGAGAAACTATACACTCAACAACACACAAATGCTAATTACCTCTATATAATTTTGTGGCATAAAAGAAATAGGTGAAGAAATATACCTTGAATAAATTTAACATGCTCGTACCAGCCCCAACTTTAATTATTCCAGAATTAGCTATTTCAAAGTCTCTGAACATCAATGACTTTATTTTTTTTTTAATTTTTGCTTTTGGGGTCACACCCGGTGATGCTCAGGGGTTTCTCCTGGCTCTGCACTCAGGAATTACTCCTGGCGGTGCTCGGGGGACCATATGGGATGCCGGGGATCGAACCCGTAACGGCAGAGGCCAGCCGCGTGCAAGGCAAGCGTCCTACCTGCTGGGCTATTGCTCTGGCCCCAGAACATCAATGACTTGTCAATAGTGCTTATTAAACAGACGTCTACTATAAGATTATTGATCTATGGGAACCTTTCTTTCCAAATTGGGTTTACTTTTCATGTCTCTCTTGCGTCTTCAGTAGGCTCTTGTGAAAATTCTCATTGTAAAGCAGGTTGCAGAAATATGCTTTTACAAACTCTTACTGAGGCTCACCAGGTTGCTGCTGAACCATGACAAAAACATTTAAGAGTCATTGCCCTCAAGATGATGTGTGGTCATCCTTACCAAAGGGAAGCACGTCCACTGACCTAAAACAGTGCTCTCTGAAACTCTCCTCATATATTTTTCTGCTGTTTATTTTGTTGATCATCCATCGAGCTATCGAGGATATAACATAATATTTGAATTTTTATTTCATGCTGCAAAAGTTGTTTGCATGATTAATATGAATTAAAATAAATACTAACTTGTGGGCTTTGTTGACAATGATGTGTTATATGGTTAAGAAGACTCATCCAATTCCTATGACATACACCAATGACTTTTTTTCAGTTATTCTGAAGAATTGGTCTTTACAAGATTCCAAACAACAGATTTGAGGAAAATTGTTATGTTAAGATAAACTGAATAAAATTAATTGTATAATTCAAGGAAATTTAATTATAAAATTTTACTAAAACACATTACACAGTAAAAATGGCTTTACTTTGAAGAATTAATAAAGTAATTCTTCCTTGTAAATTTGCATCCTATTCAAGTTTCATTCTTAGCATACATTGTGTAGATACTTAGGAATTTATTTTTTAAAAGTGATTAATTCTTTCTAAGTTTATGATATTGCTTCTATGGCTTGTTTAATTTTCAGCTGAATATCCCAAAACTTCATACTAAAAATATTTTTATGAAATCAAATATTCCACAATTTTTCTTCCAAAACTTATATTCACAAGTAAATATTTTTTAAGAATTGCAGTTACAGAAAAATATTTAAAAAAATACAAGTAAAATAGGCACCTAAAGTCCTAATCCCAGAAATTCTGCATCAGTAGGTCTTATGCTGGAAACCTTTGATATATTTCCACAATTTCTCCAGTCTATACCGCTTTATAGCTACATTTGATAGTCTCTTTAAATATATAACTTACATGCAGTAGGAATCCAAGAGCACAGTGATTTGGAAAACCTTGTTTTCAGTTCAGTAGCACGGTTGAAGCATACAAATAGATTTTTACGTTTTCATTAAAAATTTGGCTGGGTACAGGAGCATGTGAGTATAAGCAGCATTGTTTCTGGGCTGAAGAGATAATACCGTGGGTAGGGCACCCTATAGTTTCTCCCTTGCCCTTCAGGAGTAATCATTGAATCAGATTCAAAGAAAACACTGAGCACTGCTAAATGTGGCCACTATTTTTAAAAAAAGCTGTGTTTTCTCATTTAAAATATCATAAACTTCTTCTAGGATATAGCTCTATAAAGTACAGAGTGAAACAATCATGAGTTTAACAGATATATTCACAATATTGGCTATGTTTTTTGAGGAATTAAAAAAAATTCTGTTCCTTAAACTGTATCTCAGACCTATGCTACTAAACTAACTGGTTGAGACCCAGGAATTAGTACTTTTAAACTCCCTCAATATTTCTAATGTGCAACTAAATTCAGAGTTACATTGATAGTCACTTCAGTCACTGATAGTTCAGTTTTATACACATTAGTGTACAACTTGAAGATAGGATTTTGAGTAATAATTGTAAAAATAGGGCAAGATTACCCAGAATATGGTCTACCATGAGCAGAGTAATGGTATATGGGAGTAAATGAGTGTTTGGGAGATTTGAGGGAATATTGAGAATTCCTAAAGGGCCAAAATGTGTCTCCTCTATGAGATTCACTAAGCTTCCAATAGACTTTTCTCTTTATTTAGCTATTTATTTTTCTTATGCTCACTGAAATATGATTAGGCCTGAAAAAAGTTTTTCATTTCTTTTCTATTTTTTCAATATTGTTTTTATCTATGCAAAGAAGTTAGGCTAACTGGTCTAATTGAGAGAACAGATTATGTTCTATTACATAATAGATATGTGTGAGTTTATAAAAGAAAGGAGAAATATTTTGAAAAGATTGCGAAACAATGAACAATGTCACATTATTGAAACAGCTGAAAGTAAAATAGGAAATAACAGACGGAATTTCATGTGGATTACTAGACTCTGGTATCACTGTATACTCAAGCTTGGCAACATTCTATTAGTTCTTCACTGTTTATTTCATTTCATTCATTTTTAAAGCATTGAACTTGAATTTCTATTTCATGAAAATTAGAGTAATAAGAACAAGCAAATAATTTGAATCTAAATATCACTTTATACATTTATGGAATCCCACATAAAGAGTTTGAAATCTTTTTTCTGTGATTTGTTCACACAGTATCCTTATGAATTAGAAAATATGTAGATTCACAATTAAAATTAAGTTGGAGGTGCCAAAGCAAGTCAGAAACACTGAATCCTACTAACATGAAGAATGTTTAATCTAATGATAACTATTATGGATTATATCTTTTGTAACAGAGAAAATCAAGAGAGTTAATGGATGTAAGACACCAGCTACACTATCTATCCTTGAGGAATAACCTGTTCTCTCTAATTTGAATTGCCTTAATTCTTTTTAGCTCCTCAAAAGTAATACTCATTCTATCCACAAAAAATTTCACTCCTAAACACAGAAGACAAACAAACAAAAACCTCAGGAAAAGTAAATTGTTATCTGTCTCCGAGCCATCTGATTTACTGTACTAACTGTAAAAACATAGGTTTGACATGTCCCATATGAGGTACTTACCAGGAATTTCAAAATATAAAATCTTGTTTTAGAAGATGTAAGAAAGGGTAAAAGAAGGATAAAGTCCCGGCAGTTGCTTTGAAAATGTCTCCAAACACAAGAGATTTATTGTTTCAGTAATATAAACAGCATTTCCCTAGGCAGCAGAAAGAGAATGTAGATATTGAAGAATTTAGCTTACAAGTTGTGAACAGTTGGACTAGTTTCATGATAACTTTATTAATAGAAATAATAAAAGTATAATTTGAAAGTAGACACCCCTTTAATTATCTTTCAGGTTTGTTTTCTGTAATTTTCCCAATACCCTAAATATATGAAACTAATTTTTGATGATGTTTTATTCCAATGCATTTTATATAATTTTTGTGTACCATAGGACTTCCGTGTTTTGTTATTTTAAAATAGTTTACCTCATTGTGACCTTTTCCTGAAATACTGTACAGAGTTTTAGTTTTTCTAGAGGGAAAATAAATCCTACATCCTATTCGGCAGACTAAAATGAACTTACAGGGCTATTTCCTTTTTAAAAAATAATTAAATGTTTAAAAAATTTACCATATAATATATACACATGCATATATAAATACACATATTATAGTATATAATATACCTAAAAAGTACTTGGGGGTGCTTCCGGGCTGTACTCTCTGGTGCTCAGAGTCTACTCCTACTCTGTGCTCAGGCATCATTACTGGCATTGCTTAGGGGACCATATACAGTGCTGACAATTGAATTAGGATTGGCCACATGCAAGGCAATTGCTTTACTTGCTGTACTAACTCTATAGTCCCTATATAAAGTTCTTATTGATTCTCTATTATCTATTTTTATACAGATGGGCATTAAGCTTCTAAATCTATATAATGTTGGTCTGGGTGTATATTCTGGATAACTGGTTCAAGGTTTTCCTATTTCTACCAAACATTGGTTTTCATTTTCTTATGAGTCCTTTTTGCAATTGAGTCCCATTCATTCATCTAGTGGAAGCTGTGTCAACACGTAGCAGTGAAGAAGCCTCATTTCCATCTGTTCTACAGTTTGAATCTATATAGAAACCTGAATAAAAAATTTGATTGTTATTTTTTCCTTCTCCTACTCCACACCCTTCCTCATACCAAATACTATTATTCCCCAAATTGCCAGTGTGATTTTCTGTGGAAGATTAAGCTATACTGTAAACTAATGGTTATGCAGTGAATTAAACAGTGCATGGTCCTAAATTATCTACCAGAGACCCAGTGAACATTAGACATTTAAAAGTTAGAGCTACAAATATAAATCTGAGCATACCGTGATCTGAAGACTTCTAGGTTGAGTACCCTAATATTTTCTGAGCTATTGAGTTGTCAAGGGCAACAGTTGCATTGCAAGTTTCCTTTTAAGGGTGTTTCCAAGCAGTGCTGTGTGACCAAGAGGCCTCTCCCAGGGATATTTCCTGCCTCTATAGACTGCACATTTCAATGCTTAGTTGTGATCATCAGATGCTACTCAGACACAAGAGTGCTGATTGCCACCATAATCACCCCAGTGGAGGTCAGACAACATCAAAGCTTGAGACTTTGTTGCTGGGAGCAGGGACATACTGTTCCAGGGATTGAATTTGGGACCTAGTGCATGCCAAGCACTTTAGCTCTGTCTCCCCAAGAATTCCATGTTTAAGTCCTTCTCAGAATTTAATGTCTCTCTACTTTACACTAAATAGTCTTTAAAATGTAGGATGGCTGGCCATATCATGCAGAGACTCAGATGCACCAGGGAGAGCTGTCATCTGTACCACAAGCGGCTGCGCAGTACATTAAACTAGTAGAACCAATCATATCCTAGAATATACTAGAATCCACAATGTGTAAGAGAGGGAAGCAAGAAGGAGAGAGAGAGAAAAGGGGAGAGAGAGAGAAAGAGAGAGAGGGAAAAGGAGATGTAAAACTTGCCATGGAGGCATGGGGAGGGAAGTGGGGACATTGGTGATGGGAAATGGGCATTGGTGAAGGGATGGGTGTGGGAACACTGTAGAACTAAATTCAAACACCAACATCTTGTAATTGTATATCTAATGGTGTTATAATAAAATAATTAAAAAATGAAATGTAGGATGTCTTCTATTTCCATATGCCATGATTAACTTGAGTTCTTTTTCAGAACCACTTCTTATATTCTCACCTATCTTTTAAGGTTACTCACGAATTTATATTTGTAGATTTTAATGGTATTATGAATGACAGCTTATGTTTCTTGCAATCTCCTAAAGGACATGATGACTTCTCCATCTCCACATAGATGACTTCCTCATGCTCATCTACTTGAAAGAGTTTGTTGATTATAGAAATTATTCACTCCATAAGGGAAGTTCCGGAGAATATGTGTGACTGTCTCTTCAAACTTTGTATTTGCTAACTAGTGGCCAGCAGGATTTAAAGGTTTCACACATGTGCACAGTTATCCAGGATTTTATTATATTTATCTTAAATGTAGACGTTTAAGTAGAAGTATAATACTATTTTCTAAACAGTGGGAATCTCTGTGTTGAGTATCTGTAAACGCATCAGGGCATCCAGTAAACTATTGTTTGAGGAGTATTTCTTAATCTAACCTCCTAACCTAGTTGCTTTGGGCTATTTTTATTTATAGCTATTAGGGAAAGAATGCAATGTTTCCCTGTTGTACACATCAGTTAGACTCGAAGTCCTGTACTTTAAAAAAATATTTCTATTTAAAAAAAGAAAAATAAGTGTTATAAAGTATATATTTTCAAAAGTAGTCTTATAATTTCTGTCACATTCCCCTCATTTCTAAAATTTAGAGATATGTCTTTAGGCTTTTGTATATTAATATACCATTTTTCCATAGTTTGTAATGACTTCATTTTCTTTCTGTGTTTTGTTTTGTTTTGGTCACATGTGGTGATACTCAGGGTTTCCTCTTCACTCTTAACTCAGGAATAGCTCCCTGCAATCTCGTGGGACCCTATGAGATGCGAGGGGTTGAATCTGGCTTGGCTGCCTACAAAGCTAATGCTCTACCTGGTGTACTATATTACTTCAGCTCCCGACTTCATTTTCAATCAAATAAATTGATGAATTTTCTGGTATTCTTAGTACTTAATCTCTACTCTTTATTTATCTCTTTCCTTCCTTCTTTTATAAATCCTATGGTGCAGTTGTTCTGGATGACTCATTGTCCCCTAGGATCTGTTACACTTTCCTACTGTGTCCATTCTGCATCCTTGGTGTGTTAACATGTTCTCTTCATCTCCTGCAGAACTTGATGTGCTTGAAAGACCTAATTCCATTGTTACTGTCTATATGATGTGTTGCCCAACTTTTTTAAAGCAAAAAACAGTTTTTCTAATCTTGGACTTTAATGTCAGTAGCTCTTCTTTTGTGGAGCTCTAACTTCTGGGTATTTTTAGTTGCAATTTGGTAGTTCTTTTTTTTTGTGCCTTTCTCTCTCTGCATTCTTCACACAATCATGGAGGTGCTGAACCAGTCGGTTGTATTCTTCATCGATGTCGTCAATGATGGTATCTTCCCATGTTGCTGCAATGGTGCCAAAGAGTTCCCAGTTGGCGGTCGTTCTGGGAGTTCTCTTCTTAAACTTTGCAGCCTTTTCTCCCGCTATGCGGGAAGTAGAATTTTTGCATGAAGGAGACGGTGGTCCGATCCTGTTTGGAATTTGGGGACGACAGCTACATTGGTCAGACAAAACCGTCGATTGAAGATGATGTGGTCAATTTCATTGTGGAACTGTCCGCCAGGAGATTCCCATGTCCAACGTTTCGCTTCAGCTTTCTGGAACTGTGAGTTCCCATGAATGGTCTTGGTGGACATGATGAACTCAGATAGTCTCTCACCCTGTTCGTTCCATTCTAGGCCATGGGTCCCGATGTGGAGTTCTTCAGCCGATCTTCTTGGTCCTATCTTGGCATTAAAATCACCGACTATGATCTTGTAGGTGTGATATTTTTTATAGAACTCCTCCAATTCCATGTAGAATTTCTCAAATTCATCTTCTTTGTATGTGGATGTTGGTGTGTAGACAATGAAGATAGAAATTGCTGGCAGTAGGTCACATCTCTTCAAATGTAATCATCCTATTCGGTTTGTTAGGCATTCAAATGAATCAATGTTTACGGCCATGTTCGTGTTGACAAGGACACCAACACCACCGATGCCTCTTTTTGTCGCATGTTCCAAGGAACAATTCTTCTCCGGTGTCAAATACAGCATGATGCAACTGACGCCTCCTCGTCTCAGTCAGACCAATGATGTCGTACTTGATCTTTTTTCTTGCAGCATCAGATCCTCAATATATGCTTCTGATGCCAGCGTATGTGCATTGAAAGTACAGACAGTCATTTTAGTCCTTCTTCGTTTTGACAGCCTAGGATGGCCATGAAATTTTATCAGGCACTGCTTGTTTGCCTTTCTTACTGCTGCCATATTAAGGGCTCTTTTCGGGGTCAGGAAAATAAACATTTCTGTTACTGAATTTGGCATATCGAACACGCATCAGACAGCTTGCCAGGCTCTGCCATGCGGGCAATATATTCTCATTGCTTTGTAGGGCTCTCTCAGAGGGATGGGGGAGAATATTTATGGTAATTTGGAGGCAACGGGGAAAGCTGGTTTCTGCTCTGCCGGGTGTACCTGTGTCTTCAGAAACACCTGTCTTCAGAAACTCTCGAGCTCATTCGCCAACGTGGCAAGGCGCGAGCCTCAGGAGACCAAATGCTAACATCCAAGCTTGCTAAACGGTGCAGAGAAGCGATAAAAGAAGACCTCAAAGAGAGAAGAGCAGAAATACTGGATGATGCGGCAGAACCCGGGAAAAGCATTCGCACTGCCCGCCTGTCCTTTGCCAACTATAAGACCAAGATGACTGCCCTCCGACGCCCTGATGGATCTATCACATCTTCCAGAAAGGCAATGGAGAAGATTATCTATGACTTCTACTCAAATCTCTTTGATAGCCACATGCACCTGCCCACATACCAAATACCACAGGATGGATATGTCATTCCCAATGTTCTCCTTTCTGAAATCCGACATGCCATCTCGTCGGTAAAGAAGGGAACAGCACCAGGCCCAGACAAAGTCAGACCCGAACACCTGAAGAATCTGCCAGCCATCAGTACTCATCAATACACTAGCTCGGCTGTACACACACTACCTGTCCGAATGCAAGGTGCCCTCCCAATGGAAAACCAGCAGGACAGTTCTACTGTTCAAGAAGGGAGACATTCACGACATCGGCAACAATCGCCCCATCTGCCTGTTGTCCGTCATCTACAAGCTGTTTACACGAGTCATCCTGAACAGAATTAGCAGAACACTAGATGAAGGACAACCATGCGAGCAAGCAGGCTTCCGGAAAGGATTCAGCACAATCGACCATATCCACACAGTAACCAAGCTCATCGAGGTTTGTAGGGAGTACAAGATGCTGCTCTATCTCACGTTCATTGATTTACAGAAAGCCTTTGATTCTGTGGAGACTGAAGCAGTCATCGATGCCCTAGCCAAACAGGGTGTTCAAACCCAATACATCAAGATCCTTCGTGAGCTGTATTACGGATTCACCACCAGGATCTCACCATTCTACAAAGAAGTGATCATTAATGTGAAAAGAGGGGTTCGACAGGGTGATACCATTTCACCAAAACTCTTCAGCGCCACCCTCGAGAACATCATGCGACAATTAGAATGGGAAGGAATGGGAGTGACGATAGATGGTCGGCAACTACACCACCTCCGCTTCGCTGATGACATTGTTCTAGTAACACCAAACATTAGCCAAGCGGCACAAATGCTTGCTGACTTCGACCGAGAATGTGGAAAGATAGGTCAACAGCTGAATCTAAAAAAAAACTATGTTCATGAAGAATGAACTAGTTCCAGAGGCCCCATTCACTCTCAATGGAACAAACATCTCTGAATGCAGCAGTTATGTGTACCTAAGTCGAGAAATCAACATGATGAACTACCTAAAACCTGAGCTGCGCAGGAGGATGAGAGCGGCATGGAATGCCTTCAAAGGCATCGAAGAAATAGCTAAAAAGGACAAAGAACCTCCGGCTCCAGGCACACCTCTTTGACTCCACTATTCTCCCTGCATTAACATAAGCCTCAGAGACCTGGGCCCTAGGAAAGCAGGATGAGAATGCTATTCGGGTCTCCCAGAGAGGAATCGAAAGAGCTATGCTTGGAATATCATGCCTCACTCAAGTGAGAGAAGGAATCCGGAGTTCTGACCTCCGTCACTATTGCAGAATCAGGGATGCTGTCTCGTTTGCCAAGGCATCGAAAATCAGATGCGCTGGACATGTAATGCGATTTGGAGACAACCGCTGGACTAGAGCCATTACCGACTGGATCCCACGGGATGTCAAAAGATCACGTGGCCGCCCACCTACAAGATTGTCAGACTTCCTTGTTAAGACCCTGAAGGAACGGTTTGAGGCTCTTCATATTCCTGAGTCAACCAGATGCCATTAGGCTACATTGGCACGTGATAGGGTCCAATGGAAATGTTACTGGCGCCTGCTCGAGCAAATCGATGAATAACGGGATTCAAGTGATCAAGTGATTGGTAGTTCTATTATTTAATTAATATACTGTCTAGTGTTTTTATTTTTTTAATTTTTTAATTTTTTTTTTTTTTTTGCTTTTTTGGTCACACCTGGATGCTCAGGGGTTACTCCTAGCTCTTTGCTCAGGATTTACTCCTGGCGGTGCTCTGTGGATCATATGGGATGCTGGGGATACGAAACCAGGTGGGCTGCATGCAAGGCAAACACCCTACCTGCTGTGCTATCACTCCGGTCCTCTAGTCTTTTTTAATATTTTATTATACCACCGTGAGATATACAATTGTAAAGATGTTCATGTTTGGATATTGGTCATAAGTGTTTCAGCACCCGTCCCTCCACCAGTGCCCATTTCCCACCACCATGTCCCCTATTCCTCCCACCCCCAGCCTTCCTCTAGGCAGATTCTTTATCTCTTTTCTCTCTCTTTCTATCTTTCTCTCTTCCTTTTCTTACATATTGTGGATTGTAATACATACACTTAGAGGTTATCATGTGCATATTTTTGCCTGTATTAATGCTCAGTTCTAGGTTGGTATTAGCACTTTTCTCTAGTCTTCTTAGTATGAGCTTGTTGATAATTGCTTTGTCACATTTACAATGCTATTGAATGATAAAGTTGGACAACCTTTCTTTGTTTCTACTCTAGTCGTTATTTTGTAAATGAATTAATGAAAAACTTAAAGACACTGCATGTTTTGCAGTGAGCTGTGCAGAGTAAAGATTAGAATATGATTCTTAACTATCAATTCAGTGTTTTTCTTATCTTCTTTAACTTGCACATTTTCTGTGTTAATACCAACCAAACATCCATTGTATGTGAGATCTCTTACATAATCATCAGAATAATACGAAAACATTAGATTAGCCACCTTTATATTAAGATGGAAAACAGGAATTCAGTTAAGAATGTGCATAGGTAGGAAGGATTGGAATCAAAGCCAGGTGACGTGGCTCTAAAAATGTTTTCTCAGGGGTTAAATATGAGATTAATAGGTGCTCTGGGTCAGAGTTTACAGTAGTACTCTGTGAAACTAAGAAATTAACTGATTTATTAAGGACAGAGTCCCATATTTTAAAATGACTATGTTTGGTTATCAAGCAATATAAACTTAAAGCATATTATAGTAGATCATGTACTTTCTGTAATGGCTAAATGCAAAAGCCAAAAAATTGATGCAGTGCTGATGATAACTCAAAGCAGAGATTGTTGGCTTAAAAACGTTGCTATTTTAGAGCAAATGAGTCTTTTGCACGGTAATATTTTGTTCACTGTATGATATCAATCAGCATCACTTGCCGCTACTCATTTGATACTAGTAAAATACCCCCCAGTTTTAAAAATCAAACAGGTATTCAGGCATTACCTCGGGTATAAAATCAAGACTGATTTACAGCAAAATAGTAGCACTACTCATGCATGATGAGTAGGACTGAAAAACACTACAATTTTGGAAACCTGTAGTGTTTACTGAAACTCTATGGTAACTAGAAATATTACTCAGAGGCTTATACTCAAGAAAAATTCATACATATTAAATGTTCTTAGAAGCCTATTCAGGCATGTTCTTAGAAGCACTATTCATAATAACCTAAAACAAAGCAAAACAAAATTCGTATTAATAGCAGAAAAGATAAATAATGTGGAATACTATAAAGCAATGAGAAAGAAAGAACCACAAATGCATATGATATAGGATAATCTTAGAATACTATTACTGATACAAATAAATCATACATGAAGAGTATATATTATATTCTACTTATTTAAAATTCAAAAACAATAAAATTAATATAGGTATTAGCAATCAGGACAGTGACTACCCATAGAATCCATGAAGAGATACTTAGGAGGAAGGTTGTTGGTGCTGGCACCATTGAAGATAATCTAACTTTGATGATTTTAATTTTTGCAAGTTTACCAGGCTAACACTTCTAACTTGGGTATTTCTCAACCTGATGTTATACTTTAGTAAAAATCTAAAGAACAAAATAAATTAAAAGTAGCTTGGGGTTGAAGGAAGACATAAACACTGAAAATTAGGGAAAAATTTATGGTGACTATGGAGTAACTCTGTGGGAGGATTTATTTTTTAGACAGCACAAGATGGCTTCCATAGGGGCTGGAGCAATAGTCCAGCAGGTAGGGCGTTTGCCTTGCACGGACCGGCCTGTGCCGGTCCAGGTTGGATCCCCGGCATCCCGTATGGTCCCCTGAGCACCGCCAGGAGTGATTCCTGAGCGCAGAGTAAGGAGTAACTCCTGCACATTGCCGGGTGTGACCCAAAAAAGAAAAAAAAAAAAAGATGGCTTGGATAGACAAGAAGGAATGGACAGTTCTATGTGTTCTATCAGTGAAATCCTGTTTAGAGAAGTAAGTGAACTTTATGAACAATTAGATATTGAAGAATATACACTTTACTTAAATCTTCTGAGTTTAACCACATATCTTTTCATTTTTATCATTCTATACTGGTAATTAAAATAATTATACTATTCCATGAGATAGAGCCAAGCCTGAGTGTAAGTAATTTATACAGAGGCACCGACTTTGTATGCTCATCTGTATTTTCTACTTTATAACCATGTGTAGATTATAGAGCAAGTCATTTTTTAAGTTAAATAACTGTGAGATAGACTAATACAAAGCTGTTTATTATTGGCTTTCAGTCATACATTGTTCCAATACTCATCCTTCTACCATTGCACATTTCCCAATATCAATATCCCCAGTCTTCCTATCCCTGCCCCAACCTGACTCTGCGGCAGGCATTTTTCCTTTCTCTCTCTCTCTCTCTCTCTCTCTCTCTCTCTCTCTCTCTGTCTCTCTCTGATACTGTGGTGTGTGACACAGACACTGCAGGGTTATCATGTATATCCCTTTGCCTACTTTAAATACTCAATTATAGCCCAGTGTTGCAATTTCCAACTATTGTTGATAAAATGGTCACTTCTCTATCTTACCTACTCTCCTAGATTCCAACCATTGACAAATATCCTGGCCCCTCTTTTGCCTTGTCTTGGACATTAGTCTCATATATACAACAATTCTCAAACATTCATTAAAATGATACTCCCACTTTTATTTTTACTTCATAAATCGTTATTGTTATAGTTGGGAATAATTCATATTGAGAAATAAACTTAATTTAAAGTAAATCATACTTGAATAAATGCTCTATGTGTACATTTTAAAATCATAAATTTGTTCAACTGACAAAATTTTTGAGTTTTTTTATCAGTTTTATCTTATGAGTGTAAATGCTATTTCTTAGAAAATACTTATAAAATGTCACCCTAAATATGGAAAGAAATAAGAATTTTTATGACATTTTTATTCTTAATTTTTAATGAAAGTGACTGCTTTTACTATTATTTGTGACCTTGCAAAATGTGGAAGCAAGTTGGAAACTATGTTGTAACAAAGACTGAGAATAGTTCATTTATATAAATAATTTGCAAGAAGCTAGGCTGGTGGCAGCAAAAAAAATATTTAATGTTCATTTCAAATGTGTTTTTTGGGGGAAGCTCTTTTATTCCAGCCCTTATTACTGCCCAGTGAATCTGATACATGTAAGGGACTTCAGCAGATGACAGGTCCAGGTAAATGGTTAAGGATAATTATCATGGTTATATTGAACGCTCTCCTAATATATGAGTGACTATACATATATATATATTAATATAAAGTATATCAAGTTAGTGAGTATTGTTCAGAGTTGAAAAAATAAAATTCAGAGGGGTTAGCTGGCTTGTTGAAGATCACACAGGAACAGATACTGGAACATCTATGTGGAATACAGAGAGGCAAATCAAGGGCATAGACAGTATTGGGCAATGACAGATCTTAGGTTACTCAGAGTAGGGAAGGGCTCTGGGAGGGGCATGACGATCTGATAAGGGGTGACACAGGCATAGAGGTGGAGGGGGTACAGGCAGGAGGTGGTGTTGTGCAGAAACGTTTTATATCAACAACTTACAGTTAGACTCTATTGTAACCATATCACCTATATTATAATAACGTTTTTAAAAAAATCACACAGCAAGTTTACAAAAGAATCAGTATCATGTTCACTTCCAACAAACTACAAAACCCATGTGAAGTCCAAGTACTTTAATACATGGAAATTATAGGATGGGGAATTTAACAATGAGGCAAGTATTTGGAGAGGCAATACTTTAAAAATGAGAAATAATTTTTAATAAAAATTGGGGGGACACAGCCAGCGGTGCTCAGGGTTATCCTGGCTGTGGGTTCAAGGAAAACAGATGATGCGGTTTTGGGAACCAATCCTGGGTTGACTGCATGCAAGGCAGGTGCGCCAGTGCTCTACCCACTTAATGCATCCAAATGACATACTTTTTAAAATCAATACTTTTCCATGAATTGATTTTGCAAGTTCCACTGAATCATCCAGTGACAATGCCAAGTATGGGACTGTGGGGTAGTTCTTTCTGGGTGCAGACCTTGTGCACTGAGAAATTTTATAAATAATTAAAAATAAATAACAATCAACCTTGATTTTGTTTATTGGCATCATGTAAAAATGATTCTAAAACAACACTAGTAATAAAATAATCTCTAAGAGATCTAGATTGGTTTAACTCCCAAATAACTGCATTGGTAATGTTGAGTTGTCTGCATATCACTATGGTATATGTAGACAGTATATGTATATATAAATATATAGATACACATATGTGTATACTGATATGTATACATATGTATAATTGCATATACATATTTATATACTCATTATTTAGTAGATGTTAAGTTCTACATGGAAACTACTTTGGGAGAATTTTCTAGTCATTCCGTAACCACTCAGTTATGAGAACAAATTTGTTTCAGGAATTAGTGGTTGGCTAAGTTCTATGTTTTGGTCACTGTTCCTTTTATTTAAAATGCACTGTTTAAAAATGTTGGAGAAGGCAAAACTGTACTCAAATAAGACACAAATGATTCTGAACAAGTATAGAAGAGTTAACATATAAATGTGTGCCTTCAGTTGAATATATTTTAGTGTTTTATTACTGCAGACATTCAAAGTCTATGAAAATCAATTAAAAATGAAAACATGAAGAATATTTTATTGTAACAAGAGATTTTCTGCCACCTGGATGGTGATTCAATGAAAAGGTTCATGGATGCTATGTGGTGCTGGAGATTACACTCAGATTGGCCTCCTAAGAAACATGCTCCTTAACTCTAGTACTATCTCTCTGGATCCAAAAGTTTTATTTGATAATCTTTCTACCCATTTATATCTATTGCATTGTATAAAGAAAAAAAATTTTACAGTAAAGTAAGTTAAAGTACAATTCAAATTACTGTAAAAGTAGACTGAGAAATCTGCTTATACAGCCTACTATAGATGAATATATGCAAATAAATTTTGAATAATATGGAAATATGTGGGATGCTTAAAAACAGAAACTATAATATTGATTACATAACACCACCTAGATATTCTTTTATTTTTTAAATAAACAATGTATTAATTAAAATCAAAACATGGAGCTGGAGATATACCACAGCAGAGAATGTACAGTTGTCAATACATCTTAGCGGGTTCAATTCTGAGCACCACATAGAGCATCATGAAAACTTTTAGTAGGATTCTAACACATTTTTTGAGCACAAATCCAGGAGTAAAAAACATGGCTAGGTACAGCCAAAACACAAAGGTCAAAACAATTTCTAGTTTCATTGTAATATCGAATACCTATTATAGTATTTATTTTTATGCTTTATACCATAACAAATATAAATTAAAACGAGTTCAAGTATAAAAAATAAATATTAGTTGCGCATCTTTTCTGCTCATTATTATGTCTCCTGGCATGATTCATTTTTTAAAAAATATATTTTGAAATGTATAAGAGGATAGTTAAAGAAATTATTCAGTTTGGGTATCCAACATACTAGTTATGTCAATAGCTAAAATGAAAGTTTGTTTTTAAAAAAATCTGTGGGATGGCTGTGGGAAATAGATTTGTATCTTTTTTTTTATGTATCCACAAGAGTTTTGAGCATAAAAGTTTGGGAATATATACTTATTGAATAAAAAGACAAATGATGAATGAATAATAAACAAATGCTTAAAATAAGCCATGTTTGGTCTGTTAACATTACTGGAAATCTGCATTTTTACTGTGAACCTGAAAACCTAAAAATAAGTTGACTGCTAATCAAAACTACTCCTTTGGTTTATGCTGAGATAAAAGCTACAGTTTGCAGAAACTTCAGAATATTTATATCTTGATCTCTTAAAATACTCAGTAATAGTTTGGGATTCATGCTTAATTTGACCTTTTACTTTTTCATCTGTAAAATGGTACAATAATAGTAGTCCTAATGGAGTAACGTAAAGAGTGTACAAACTGTGTCAAAGTAACATAGACAGAGTATACATTATGTTATTTTGTCAAAAACTTTTTCAGTATTTAATAGATAATAAAAAAACATTATGGTAGAAATTTATATTTTTGTAAAATTAGTTTAATAGAAAGTGGTTTGTAAACATTTCCATCTGAGCAGGAAATATTTTATTCTTTAAAAAATTTTGAACATTCATATTTAGTAATTGTTGCCTTTGACAAAAATAGAAAATTCCAGAAAATGATGCTTGTTGGGGCCGTGTGGATACCCAACAATATTGGGGTACGTTGAGTTCCCTGGTCACTCTCGGGGTCTGATGACTGATGAACAAAGGCTATGAATCCAGTATAGATATTCCAAAAGCTTTTTATTTCTACCAACTTCACTCTATACCCACAGTTAAGCACATTCTGCCACCACACCAGCCTACAGACTCCACACAGACCAAGTGTTGCTGATCAAGTGCCCTGACCATGTATGCTGACTGAGAGTTCACCCACGTGTGTGTGCCTCTTGATCATCTCTTTGTCTCCTCACCAGCCAGTTCCAAAAATCTCTGACTTTGATGGGGGAAGGTCTTCACAAAGTCAAAACAGGCTCAAGCTTAAGAGATTCTAATGTAGAGCATTGCTTCCCTCCTCCCAATCTGTTTCTTGTGTTTCTTGTGTAGACACTGTAGAGATCAGCCTACAGCATAATAACTATACCAGAGATAAATTATCTACAGGGAGATAAATTTTCATGGGGAGATCACATCATATTATTCAAACTATGTTCCCCATGCTAGATTGATTTCTCCATCCTCCTTAAGGTCCTTTGTCCGGTCTACTCTGCTCCAGGGAATTTCTTAAGTGCTCATTCTCTCTTTCAAAGTCTTTAACCCTAAGAGCCCAATCAGGCCTGTCTTAGTGAGACAAGTTATTGCAGCCTTCTCTTTAATCTTTGTCAGAGTGGGGTTTCCTAAAGGTGATCCTATATCATAGCTAAAATGGACTCTTCCTGATACCATCTAGACCCTGGGGGAGTGAGGAAATAGATCCAATCTAGATGATACTGAGGTTTTTAGTTAGAAAATATGACAGGATGTTTTTAGTTAGAAAATATGACAGGAGTAATCAATTCAGAGTCAAACTGACTCATAGGTACCTGCCCCTACACTCCTTTTGTGTGAAAGAAATCTCTTTGGCCTAAGCTTCTAGCCTAAGGATAAGCAAATGCTTATACAAAGAACAATCCCTTCACCAGTGCACATTTCCTGCCACCATTATCCCCAGATTTCCTCTCCTGCCCCCACCTACCCCACAGCCTGCCTCCATGACAGAAATTTTTATTCTCTTTACCTTTCTATCTGTAATTTCATTTTAGACACTGTGATTTGCAATACTGTTACTGAAAGGCTATCATACATATCACTTTATCTTCTTTCAGCACTCACTTTTTTCCAGAGTAATCATTTCAACTATTATATCATGTGGTCCCTTCACTGTCCTAACTGCACTCGCTCTACCCCTTAATGGCAAGTTCCTACCGTGGACCAGTCCTTTTGGCACTTGTATCTACTCTCTGGGTTTTATTCACAACTCTTTTTATATCTCACAAATGAGTATAATCATCCTGTTTGTCCTCTCAAAATGACTTATTTCACTCAGCATGATACTCCATGTTTTTCATGCACAAGTAATTTTTTAAAAATTGATTTAATTTTTAAAAAATTTATTATACCACTGTGACATATACAATTATAAAGATGTTCATGTTTGGGTTTCAGTTATATAGTGTTCCAACACCAATTTCTTCACCGGTGCCCACTTCCCACCACCAATGTCTCTGGATTCCCTTCCCTCTCCCAAGCTTGCTTCTATGACAGGCACATTGCCTTCTCTCTCTCTCTTTCTCTCTCTTTCACTCTCTGTATCTCTTTCTTCCTTCTCTTATACATTGTGGCTTGCGATACGTTCATTTAGAGGTATTCATGTATATACCTTTGCCTATGTTCAATGCTCAGTTCTAGGATGGTATTATCATTTCCAGCAATTATTAGTACACTGTTCCCTTCCCTGTCTTACATAACCTCTGACTCCCACACACTTGTGGTAGATTCCACCCAAGACCTCCTGATTCATGTTTTGCCTGGCCATGGCAAATAGTATCATGGTATTTTTTTTTATTCCACAAATGAATGTAGTCATTCCATATCTGTCTTTTTCCCTTCTGGTTAATTTCAATCAACATGATCCTTTCCATGTCCATCCATTTTTAGGCAAATTTCATAACTTCATTTTCCCTAACAGCTGCATAGTATTCCATTGTGTAGATGTACCACACTTTCTTAATTGTTGTCTGTTCTTGGACACTCTGGTTGGTTCCAGATTCTGGCTATTGTGAATAGTGCTGCTATGAACATAGAAGTGCAGATGGTGTTTCCACTGTGTGTTTTTGGCCACCCAGGGTATATTCCCAAGAGTAGTATAGTTGGGTCAAATGGGAGTTCAATTTATAGTTTTTGGAGGAACTTCCATATTGTTTCCCAAAAAGACTGTACCAATCAACAGTCCCACCAACAATGGATGAGAGTCCTGTTCTCCCTGCATCCATGCCAGCACTTGTTGTTTTTGCTGTTTTGGATGTGTGACAGTCTCTGTGGTGTGAGATGATATCTCATTGTTGTTTTTATTCGCATCTCTCTGATGATTAGTGATGATGTATATTTTTTTTTCATATGCCTTTTGACCATTCAGATTTCTTCTTTTTGGAAGTTTCTGTTCGTTTCTTCTCCCCATTTTTTGATGGGGTTGGCTGTTTTCTTTTTTGTTGGAGTTCTACTAGTGCCTGAAATATCCTGGATATTATCCTTGTATCAGATGGATATTGGGTGAATATTCTTTCCCACTCTGTGGATTGGTCACCATTTCTTTTGAGGTGTAGAAGCTTTTTAGTTTCATGTTAGTCCCATATATGTATCTTTGATTCCAATTACTTTGTTAGTGGTGTTTCATTTTTGAAGATGACTTTAGCCTCAATGTTGTGTAGGGTTTTTCCTATATTTTCTTTGTTGTTCTTTATGGATTCAGATCTGATATTTATATCTTTGTTTTTTTTTTGCTTTTTGGGGTCACACCTGGCAATGCTCAGGGGTTACTCCTGACTCTGCACTCAGGAATTACTCCTGGCAGTGCTCAGGGGAACATATGTGATGCCTGGGATTGAACCCAGGTCGGCTGCATGCAAGGCAAATGCCCTACCCACTGGACTATCACTCTGGCCCCTGATATTGATGTCTTTGATCTATTTTGATCTGACTTTTGTGCAAGGTGTTAGACAGGGCTCCACATTCATTTTTTTACACCTAACTGTCCAGTTTTCCCAGCACCACTTGTTGAAGAGGCTTTCCTTGCTCCATTTCATACTTTTTGCTCCTTTTTCAAAGATTACATGATCATGTATTTGAGGATGTGTGTCAGGATACTCAACTCTATTCCTTAGGTCCACAGGTCTGTTTTCATTTACAATACCATGCTGTTATTATTACTACCACTTTGTAGCACAGTTTGAGGTTAGAAAAGATGATGCCTCCAATCTTCTTTTCCCCAATGATTGCATTAGCTATTCATGCAGGTTTATTATTCCATGCAAATTTCAGGAGTGTTTGGTTAATTTCTTTAAAGAATGTCATGGGTATCCTCATAGGTACCACATTGAATCTGTATAAAGCTCCCAGGATTATTACCATTACGACAATGTTAATTCTCCCAATATATGAGCAAGGAATGTGTTTGCATTCCCTCATGTCCTCTTTGATTTCTTGAAACAGCGTTTTGTAGTTTTCTTGGCACAGGTCCTTTACATTCATTCTTAAACTAATTCCTAGGTATATGATTTTCTGTGGCACAATTATGAATAGGATTGTTTTCTTAATATCCCTTTCTTCTCTTTTGTTATTTGTATATAGGAAAGCTATTGACTTTTGGTATTGATTTTGTACCCTGCCACTCTACTATAGTTATCTATTGTTTCTAGGAGCTTTTTGGTAGAGAGTTTAGGGTTTTCTAGCTATAATATCATGTCATCTTCAAATAGTTATAGCTTGATTTCTTCCTTGTCTATCTGGATGCCCTTAATATCTTTTTTCTTCTCTTATTTCTGTGGTTAGTATTTCCAGTACTATACTGAATAGAAATGGTGACAGTGGGCAACCTTGTCTTATCCCCTGATCTTAGGGGAAGGCTTTGATTTACCCCCTTGAGAATGATACTTGTTGTGGGCTTTTGGTAGATGGCTTTGACTATATTGAGGTAGTTTCCCTCAATTCCCATTTTATGGAGGGCTTTTATCATGAAGAGGTGTTAGGTCTTGTGAAATACTTTTACTGTGTCTATTGATATGATCACATGGTTTTTATTTTTACTTATTGATATGATGTATTATGTTGATTGACTTGTGAATGTTTAACCATCCTTGCATTCCAAGGATGAATCCTAACAAATAAATTTTATTATTTAATTTTTCCTAACATCTGAGTAGTATTTCATTGTGTAAATGTGCCTTAGTTACTATATTTACTCATTTGTTCTTGGGCACATGGGTTATTTCCAGATTCGGGCTGTTATGAATTGTGCTGCAATGAACATAGGAACATAGAATTTTTTTTCTGAATTGTGTTATTGAATCGCTAGGGTATATTCCTAGAAGATATATTGTTGGGTTGCATGGAAGCACAATTTCTAGCTTTTTAAGGAATGTCCATATACTTTCTAGAAAAGCTGGACCAATTGGCAATCTACCAGCAGTGAATGAGAGTTTCTATCTCTCTTCATCCACTCAAGTACTGGTTATTCTTTTTGATGTGCGCTAGTCTTGGTAGTATAAGAAGATATCACATTATTGTTTCAATTTGCATAACCCTGATAATTAGTGATGTAGAGCACTTTTATGTACATTTTGTCCATTTGTATTTCTTCTTTGAGGAAGTTTCTCTTCATCCTTTCTTCCCATTTTTGATTGGGTTTAATTTTTTTCCTTGTAAAGTTCTACCAGTACATTATACATCTTGGATATGAATCCCTGATTACATATTGTTGGATGAATAATTTTTCCCATTCTGTGGCCTCTCTTTGTATTCTTTTTCATCATTTCCTTTGAAGTGCAGTAACTTCTTAGTTTAATGTAGTACCATTTATTTAACTTTGTTTCTACTTGCTTGATCAGTGGTATTTTATTCTTTTTTTTTTTTTGCTTTTTTTTGGGTCACACCCGGCAATGCTCAGGGGTTTCTTCTGGCTCTGCACTCAGGAATTACTCCTGGTGGTGCTTGGGGGACCATATGGGATGCGGGGATTGAACGGGCCGGCATGGGCTGGCCACTTGCAAAGCAAACGCCATACCCGCTGGACTATCACTCCGGCCTCTGGTATTACATTTTTTAAAATGCCTGGAGCTTCAACATCATGGAGAGTTCTGCCAGTGCTTTTTTTTCTATGTACTTTATTGAAGTTTTTAATCCATTTTGATTTGATTTTTTGTGCATGGTACTAGAAAGTGGTCTGAGTTTATCTGTTTTTGCATGTAGCTGACCCTTTTTCCCAACACACTTGTTGAACAAGCTTTCTTTGCTACACATCATAATTCTACATAGTCTTGATTCATTTATCCATAGTTGGGTATTTGGGTTATTTTCATATTTTGGTTAATGGAGGAAGTACTACAGTGAACAGAGGTTGTGGTTCACTTACTATCTTAGGGAGCAATGACTCTACTGAGTGACCTATATAGAGAGACATTCGTAAGTAGCTCATTTATACATAAGTATTGCACATATTTGCATAAACTAATATCTCTATATACAATTCTGGTGCCATCATCTGACATTTTTTTTCAGGTTAGCAAAATATAGATTAATATCTCATTATTATATTTAATATATTTAATGTCAATTGATGATCATATTCATAGCAAATGTATTGATCATTAATATATGTGAACCTTTTAATATGCATGCCTTTAATTATTATTTTATTAATGTTTTATTATGCCACCTTGACATATATAATTACAAAGATGTTCATGTTTGGGGGGCTTTAATTATTTTTTATATTCTTTTAATATTTAACAAAGAAAGTGCATGTATTGGAATTGAGGTTTTTTAATTTTTTTTTTATAAAACCACTGTGAGATATGCAATTAGAAAGAAGTTCATGTTTGGGTTTCGATCTTAGGGTGTTACAGCACCCATCCTTCCATCAGTGCCCATTTCTCACCACCATGTGCCCAATTCACTCCCCCTCCCCTAGCATGCCTCTATGGCAGGTTCTTAATCTCTTCTTTCTCTCTCTCTCTCTCTCTCTCTTCCTTCTCTTATACACTGTGGATTACATTATATGCATTTAGAGGTTATCATGTGTATCTTTGTTGCCTATATTCAATGCTCAGTTCTAGGCTGATATCATTTTCGACAATTATTAGCACACTGTTCCCATCTCTGTCTTACCTAACCTCAGACTCCCAGGCATTTGTGGTAAATTCCACCTTTGAAAAGACCTCCTGATCCATGTTTTGCCTGACCTTGGATATTGATTTCATACTATGTATCTATATATATTTATGCAAATAACTGCAGTCATTGTATATCTGTCTTTTTCCTTTTGGCTAATTTCATTCAACATGATCTTCTGCATGTCCATCCATTTATAGGCAAATTTCATGACTTCATTTTTCCTAACAGCTGTGTAGTATTCCATTTTGTAGATATATCAAATTTTCATTATCCAGTCATCGGTACTTGGGCACTCTATTTGTTTCCAGATATATCATTGTTGTTTTGATTTGAATCTCTCTGCATCATATGACATTTTAATTATGACTAAATATTCATTAATTTTATGTGATTATATTGTCACTTGAATTTGTTGTACCATAGGAGAATTTATATTTCCTGTTTGTTTTGTTAAAATGTATGTACTCATATTTTGCTTTTGAATATTATAGGAATAACAAAGTTTACTACCTAGACTGTTCCTATAATTCACTTTCATTTGTTTTGTATTGGTATAAATAAAAACCTGTCAATAACTCTTGGAGAGAAAACATTTATTTTCTATCACAAATTAAATACTGGGGCCGGGGCGATAGCCCAGCGGGGTAGGGCATTTGCCTTGCACTCAGCCGGCCTGTGCCGGCTTGGGTTCAATCCCGGCATCCCATATGGTCCCCCCGAGCACCACCAGGAGTAATTCCTGAGTACAGAGCCAGGAGTAACCCCTGAGCATCCCTGGGTGTGACCCAAAAAGCAAAAAAAAAAAAAGAAACAAATTAAATACTATAGGCTCACTTGATCACTTGACATCCTGTTAATCATTGATTTTCTCGAGCAGGCACCAGTAACGTTTCCATTTGATGTTATCACTTGCCAATGTAGCCCAATGGCATCTGGTTGCTGCAAGAATACGAAGAGCCTCAAATTGTTCCTTCAGGGCTGACAAAGAAGTCTGATCATCTTGTAGGTGGGGAGGCCACGTGATCTTCTGACAACCCATGGGATCCAGTCAGTAATGGCTCTAGTCCAGCGGCCATCTCCAAATCGGATTACATGTCCAGCCCATCTGATTTTCGATGCCTTGGCAAATGAGACAGCATCCCTTACTCTGAAATAGAGACAGAGGTCAGAGCTCCAGATTCCTTCTTTCACTTGGAGTGAGGCATGATATTCCAAGCATAGCTCTTTCAATTCCTCTTTGGGAGACCCGAATAGCATTCTCATCCTACTTTTGTAGGGCCCAGGTCTCTGAGGAGTATTTTAATGCAAGGAGAATGGTGGAGTTGAAGAGATGTGCCTGAAGCTGGAGGTTCTTTGTCTTTATAGCTATTTCTTCAATGCTTTTGAAGGCATTAAATGCCGCTCTCTTCCTCCTGCATGCTCAGGTTTTAGGTCGTTCATCATGTTGACTTCTCACCCTAGCTACACATAACTACTGCATTCAGAGATGTTTGTTCCATTGAGAGTGAATGAGGACAATGGAACTAGTTCATTTTATGAACATAGTTTTGCTGATATTCAGCTGTAGACCTATCTTTCCACATTCTTGGTCAAAGTCAGCCAGCATTTGTGCTGCTTGGCTAATAATGTTTGGTGTTATTAGAACAATGTCATCAGCAAGGCGGAGGTGGCATAGTTGCTGACTGTCTATCTTCATTCCCATTCCTTCCCATTCTAGTTGTCGCATGATGTTCTAGAGGGTGGCGCTGAAGAGTTTTGGTGAAATGGTATCACCCTGCTGAACCCCTCTTTTGATATTGATGATCACTTCTTTGTAGAATGGTGAGATCCTGGTGGTGAATCCGTAATACAGCTCACAAAGGATCTTGATGTATTGGGTTTGAACGCCCTGTTTGGCGAGGGCTTCGATGATAGCTTCAGTCTCCACAGAATCAAAGGCTTTCTTTAAATCAATGAACGTGAGACTTAGTGGCATCTTGAACTCCCTACAAACGTCAATGAGTTTGGTTACCGTGTGGATATGGTCGATTGTTTGAATCCCTTTCGGAAGCTAGCTTGCTCGCATGGTTGTCCTTCATCTAATGTTCTGCCAATCCCGTTCAGGATGACTCGAGTGAACAGCTTATAGATGACAGACAACAGGCAGATGGGGCATTAGTTGCAATGTTGTGGATGTCTCCCTTCTTGAGCAGTAGAATTGTCCTGCTGGTTTTCCAATGGGCGAGCACCTTGCATTCAGACAGATAGCGTGTGAAGAGCGAGCCAGTGTATTGATGAGTACTGAAGGCAGATCCTTTAGATGTTCGGGTCTGACTTTATTGGGCCTGGTGCTGTTCCTTTCTTTACCGACTAAATGGCATGTCAGTTATTGACTGTCAATGCAATCTACAGGCACTTATTGCAAGCTGAGTATGAATTTCAGTCTCTACATTATTAGACACTATGATAAAATTTTGTACAAAAATGCTCTGTGTAGCTAAGCATCATTGTATTGAAAAGTTGCTCTATGTGATTGATAAAATTTAGCTAGAAAGTTGGATATTTTGTTGACACTAATCCTAGTGTACAACTTGACCTCTAGAAAAATTTTGATTGAACAAATAATCAATTCCTTAAGGGACTGGTTGTCTTTCAATAGTAATTGCAAAAGAAAACTGCTTTAAAAAGAACTCTAAAAGGTGTGCTGTTTTCATACCTCTCATATGTTTTCATAATAATGAGGACTGGAAATGTGACCACCAGAAAAATGGGCATTAACAGAATTTTCTGCCAAGATTCACATGTTGATGACTGGTATTCTGACATTTCTATTTATAAACATTGTTAGCCTAACCCATTCATTTTCTCTTTATGTTGTTTGATTACTTTCCACTAACAAATTTCTTATAATGTTCACTATTATTACAGTGAACTGAAGTTTAAACTTCCCAGTTGTTGCATGAATGGCAAGTGGCCTATGTTCTTAAGTACAACTAGAGAAAATTAATGAAGAAATAAACATCCAACCTGTAACATGAATCATTTTCTATGGTGTGAATTAGGGAAAGCATAAGCACTCTGAATTTTACAAAAACTGGTAGGAATCGTCCATATCACACTCCTTGAAAGGAGACCAAAGATTGACACACTTACCCATAGAATCACAGAAGAAATTTGGACCAAAGCAAAAGTGAATTCTCACACTCTTAAATCTTTTCTTTCTATGCTTATAGGTAATTTCATAAATTATTATAAACTGCCTCAAGGATAAGAGTAGAACTATTTATTTTTTAAGATGAGGGTGCTTCTGGTGAGCAGAGGACTTATATCATGATAAAGCGTTTGTTGAAGATTAAGTAAAATGGAGTGTCTGTTAGCCTGGAGCCAGAACCAACCAGTGATAGAATAATGTGATTTCACATTGCTTTGGAACCAAAGCAACTTTATTTCTTTTAATTAAATATATTTTTTATTAAATCACATTGAGATATAAAGTTACAAAGTTGTTTATCCTTAAATTTAAGTCATAAAATTTCCATCTCTCATCCCTTCACCAGATCATCATGTCATATTTCTTGCCACCATGAACCATGTCCCAGTTTCCCTCCCTTCCACCCCATCTGCTACTGCTCTGATGCCCCCACAGTCTGCTCAAAAGGAAAACACTTCTTCTTCTTCTTCTTCTTCTTCTTCTTCTTCTTCTTCTTCTTCTTCTTCTTCTTCTTCTTCTTCTTCTTCTTCTTCTTCTTCTTCTTCTTCTTCTTTTTTCCTCTTCTTCTTCTTCTTCTTCTTCTTCTTCTTCTTCTTCTTCTTCTTCTTCTTCTTCTTCTTCTTCTTCTTCTTCTTCTTCTTCTTCGTCTTCGTCTTCTTCTGTCTTCGTCTTCGTCTTCATCTTCTCCTTCTCCTTCTCCTTTTCCTTCTCATTTTCTCCTCCTCCTCATTCTCCTCCTCCCCTCCTCCTCCTTATCCTCGTCCTCCCCTCCTTCTCCTTCTCCTCCTCCTCCTTCTCCTTCCTCCTTCTCCTTTTCCTTGTCCCTCTCCTCCTCCTCCTCCTTCTCCTCCTTCTCCTTCTCCTTCTCCTCCCTTCTTCTTTCTTCCTTCTTCCTTCTTTCTTCTTCCTTCCTCCTTCCTCCTTCCTCCTTCTCCTTTCTTCATCTTAGGTCTCCGTCTTTGTCTTTGTCGTCTTCATAGTCTTCGTCTTTGTAGTCTTCATCTCCATCTCCGTCTCTGTCTCTGTCTCCGTCTTCATCGTTTTCGTCTTCGTCTTCATCTTCCTCCATCTTCCTCCTCATCTTCCTCTGTCTTC
>JAJIBD010009842.1:0-97667 GCA_021461705.1 Cryptotis parvus
GGTACTCATAGCTCATAGGTCCATTTCTGTGGTTGGCCATCAGTTCTGTAAAGTAGGTTCCCCCTCTCCTGTGTCCACAATGTATCCAGAACCAAATATATAAAATTGTCTTGGATTGGGCCCAGAAATAGTACAAGAGGTAAGGCACTTGCCTTGCATGTGCAACTTGGTTCAGTTCCTAACAACTCATTGGTGCCTTGAGCCCACCAGGAGTAATTCCCAGTGCAGAGCCAGAAAAGAGCCCTGAGCATAGTGTGCCATGCCCAAAGAAAATGTTTTTAATTGTCTTGCGTATTAAAGCACAAAGAAATGAAATTATTCAGAAGATATGACAATAAAGGTACTCTAGAAATGTGGTCCATATGCCAATGTATGTGGAAAAAGAAATAACAACTTTTCTTGATCCTTAGGTAGTAAGTTTTGAAATCAGACATTTCGTCTAATTTGGTCTCATCTCTGTCCCCCCAAACCTGAAAATAGTGCGTGGTAAATTGTGAATATGTAATAAATGTTAGTAGAATAAATGAATCTGTTTTCCAAGATTCTTCCTCCAAATACTTTGATGGGAGTTAGGTAGAAAACTTACCTAGGTCAGGTACATAACAAGTACTCAGTAAGTTTCATGAACTTTAATTTTTTTTAAACATAAGTTTTATTTATTTTAATACCAGTGATTATTGAAAAATCTGTTTCCTTTTAAAGATTGAGAATGTAATGGGAACAGAATATGACTTTGTGAAATTACCTAAATTTTCACCTCTCCTCAATTGTTGCTACAGAATCGCTATTTATGGATATATAATATTCTTTTTAAGTGTGCTGAGACTGTTTAAGAAACACTAAGCTTGAAACAGAGAGAGAGAGAGAGACAGAGAGAGACAGAGACAGAGAGAGAAAAGGCAAGGTATCTGCCATAGAGGCAGGCTGGGGGAGGGAAGGGAATGGGGACATTGATGGTGGGAAGTGGGCACTGGTGGAGGGACTGGGTACTGGAATACTGTATGACTTAAACCCAAACATGAACATCTTTGCAATTTTATATCTCATGGTGGTATAATAAAAAATTTTTAAATAAAATATAATAAATTATTCTAGGCCTGTTATGGCTCCAGGCTTAGGGGTGGTTAGGAAAATGGAGACAATGGTAGAGGAAAGATGACACTGGTGGTGGAATTGGTGTCAGAACATTGACTGCCTGTACCAAATCATGAACAATGTTGTAAACCATGGTGTTCAAATAAAGTGGGAAAATAGAATTTAAAAAAAATATACTCATCTTGCCAGAGCGATAGTACAGCATATAGGGCATTTTCCTTGTAAGCAGCCGACCGGGTTTGACCTCCAGCATCCCATAGGGTCCCACAAGCACCGCCAGGAGTAATTCCTGAGTGAAGAGTCAGGAGTAACCCCTGAGCATCGCGTGATGTGACCCAAAAAGCAAAAAAATAAAAGAAATACTCATCTTGGGGCCCTAGTGATAGCATGGCGGGTAAGGCATTTGCCTTGCATGCGGCGGACCGAGTTCGGTCCCCAGCATCCCATATGGTCCCCCAAGCACTGTCAGGATTAATTCCTGAGTGCAGAGCCAGGAATAACCACTGGGCATTGCTGAATGTGACCCAAAAAGCAAAATAAATAAAAATTAAAAAATAAGCAGTTTTGTTAAAAAAAAAGAAATACCCATCTTGAGTCAGAGAGATAGTAGAGCAGGTAGGGCGTTTGCCTTAGCTAACCTGAGTTCCTTTCCTGGTATCCCATAAGGTCCCCAGAGCCTGCCAGGAGTGATCCTAAGCACAGAGCTAGGAGTAAGCCCTCCTGAGCACTGCTGGAGGTGTCCCCCAAAAAAATTACAATGCTATTTGGCAAAGGTATATATTTTTAAACTGCAATTATTTATAATTATCAACTGTTGGCAAGAAATACCATTGCATCCTTTATAGTGACCCTACCAAAGATAATTACTTTGGATTTCATTCCAAAGACAGTTATGACTTCATAATTTGGGGGAGAGGTGTTGATTCTTCTGCTCTTAAAAATAATGTATCAGGCCCGTCGCCTCTGGGGGTCCCCGGAAGCAGCCGGATGAAACTCACCCATCACACTAGCCACCATTTTCGCTGTCCGGATGCTGGGAAACTGCCTCACGACCAGATTGACAGAGCAAAACCAGTTCGAGCCCAGGTAGGCGGCTCCCAGAAGCGGGAATCACTGGGGAATTCGTCAGATGGAGTCGGGGTTGCCCTTTTCCCCCCTCCATTTTGTCGAGCCTGGTGGCCCCCCCCAGGAGCTACCCGGGGGGCCAGCATGCAGAGCCTCTGGCGGCTGGGGAGGCTGGAACTCGGCTCGCGCGGGCCCAGCTGACTGTGGAGCCCCGAGGAGGGCAGATGGGTTTTGGGGAGTGGGCCCCGTCGCCTCTGGGGGTCCCGAAGCAGCCGGATGTGACTCGCTCATCACACTAGCCACCATTTTCACTGTCCAGATGCTGGGAAACTGCCTCATGACCAGATTGACAGAGCAAGGTCAGTTCGAGGTCAGGTCGCGCCGCAAGGCGGCTGCGCAGTCCACTAAAATAGCGAAACAGTGATGTCTTTTGATGCACTGCATTCCATGAAGAGCAGGGGGGTTGGTGGGAGGGAGATATAGGGAGGAAAGAGGTGACATGCAGAACCCGCCAGGTAGTTGAGGGTGCGGGAGGGGGGAGGGAGGTGGGGACATTGGTGATGGGAGATGGGTTTGGGTGGAGGGATGCATGTTGGAACACTGTGGAACCAAACTCTACATGAGCATCTTTCAATTGTATGTCTAAAATGGTGTAATAATATTTGGGGGGGGGGAAATAATAAAATTAAAAAAATATAATGTATCAAATTTATATTGTTTCTTTTGCAAGGGGAAATATTTATATATCCTATTCTAGCAAAAGAAATAGAATTATGCCATATTTATTTTTATTTTATATCAGTTTAGTAATTTGGGAACTCTGTACTCATTTTTATATCACTTAATTAGGCTTTAAATTTAGGTGAGAAAAGAAGATGAGGGCTAGAATCAGCATAGGATGTCCTCAAATCCCCAAAATAGGAAAAGTGAGAATTTATCAAGTAATAAAAATCTCTTATTCTAGCCAAACTGTGAGTTTGGGAGATAGAATTCAAGCCAAATGAATAGAAAAATTTTTCTCTTCCCATTTTCTTCTACTTTATAATTGTTAACCTTTTGCAAGCATTTGGATTGTTTATACAATTGAAATATTTAATCAGTCAGGGGCGGCGATAGCACAGCGGATAGGGGCGTTTGCCTTGCAAGAGGCCGACTTGGGTTCATTCCCGGCATCCCATATGGTCCCCTGAGCGCTGCGGGGAGTAAATCCTGAGTGTAGAGCCAGGAGTAACCCCTGAGCATTGCCGGGTGTGACCCCCCCAAAAAAGCAAAAAAAAAAAAACGGAAAAAAGAAATATTTAAGCAATCTAATCACCCTACTTCTATAAAATATATTTTTGAGTTTGCAGTGTAATAATGTATATTTTCTATAGTTTATGAATACTGTTCATATTTGAAAGTTTTAGATGTCAATATAGAATAACATTAAGGCTTATGACCTCACTTTACGAAAATATTCAGTGCAAAAGCTGAATTTGCATGTATTGGAGGCACTCTAGCAGTGTCATTAATCAGATTTATCTATTACAAGTAAAACTATTTCTGGAAAAGCTATATTCAAGAAGGGGATTTAATTGAACATATCCTAATTATTTTTGCAGTTAATGCATAACTTATTTTCAAGCTACTACTCTGTCATACTCCCAGTTTTAATCAGCCAAGTTCCTTCATTTTCCTCCCGCTCCAGGATTTCTATCTTTCTTTCTGGTCTCTGCCTTTATTGTTAAATTGACTTGGTTAAAATGGCTTTGTTCCTGTCCCAACTCAGGAAATTTTTTGCTTTTTGGATTCCCATCAGCACTTCTTTCTGTATTACTGATCTCCTTTTGGACTCCTTGAATTTCTTCTTTTCTTTCTTTTCTGCTGCTCATAAACACCTTTAATAACTTTCCTGTAAGCCTCAGGCAGCAGAATGAGTCTTTTATGTTGTCCAAAGTGGTATTCTAGGAACACATTCATTCGACAATTCCTATTTCTTCCTTACTCTTAATCTTTCAACCCTCCTAGCAATTTGCAAGACTAGATGTCACACTTTCAGCATTTCCAAAATAAAATAACCCCATGTCCACGTTTCATAAGTTTAAATGTTGGGGCTGGGGGATAATGCCGTTTAACCCATGATGTATTTCATGATAATAATTTGGAAGCACGTCCTAAACTGGAAGACAGCAAATGATATTGTGATGATTACGTTTCTCTGACCTTCTTTTAGTGTCAATATAGATTTTTGTTTGATGGGTTGATTTGGTTTGGGGACAAAACCTGTCTGTGCTCAGGGTTTACTCCTGGCTCTATGTTCAGGGGTCATTCCTGGCAGTTCTGTGCTGCCAGGGATGGAACTTGGGTCAACTGAATGCAAAGCAACCCCATTGTTGTCTAGCCGTCCATTGTAAAATAATTTATTTCTTTAGGTGAAGAGATTGGGAAGGGCTGTGATTAATACAGAGACCCTATACAACCTGAATCAGTTTCTTGGACCATTCAAACTTAAATTCAATAAACATGGAATGTGAATTTGATTTTTTGGCATAAATAATTTTTAAGATATATTGGTTTTCATCTTTTTTTTAATCTTTTCCTCCCCACAATCTCAGATTCTAGTCCTAAAGAAATAATTTAGATCTAGTTTAATAAAGCTAAAGCCCATATTATTAGCTATTACAATAAGCAGGTGGTATCAATTTTTGAATTTCTTCCTTAATAAAATTTTCAAATAAATCAGTCATAAAATTAAGATAGGGCATCTTATTGTTTAATAAGAGGTAAGTATGTATTTACTTCTTTAATTACTAAATCATAGCAATGAAGGCAATTTATAATCCATATCAATAAATATTTGATTTTCAATAATTAAAGGAGGACAAGAAAATAAAGTACCAATAGATTTTTCAATCAACTATCAGCTCTGAAGTTATGATTTGAAATTAATGTATTAGTTTCAGCTGATTGTATGTCATAAGTTTAAGTCACTGAGTGAAGGTTGGTGACTGAGTAAGATATTTTACTCATAGGGAATCAACCTGGTGGGATGATTTAAATAGCTACAAAAAATTTATTGAACATAAAATCGCATCTATTAGTGATTAGCCTGTTTTAAAAAGGAAGACATATTGAACAGCAACGTTTTCAGTCAGGGTATGGGGCACCCAAGTGGTATCCAGAGGGTCCAGCGACCTTTGCAAGCAATTTGATTCTTGGTCAAGGACACCTGTGGTTTCTGAAGGACTCTAGGGCAACAACTGGCGGACCTCCAGGCCTGCACCCAAAGATGCTTAGGGGATAAAAGTAGGGTTGGATACACACAAAGCAAGTACCTTATTCCCTGTTCTATCTCTCCGACCCTGAGTTTCTTTTTTAAAAATAATCAGATTATGAATTGCAGTATCAAGTTACTTCAGTGAAAAAAAAAAGAATTTTAGATACAAGCACCAACCCTCTGACTTTAATCTACCTGAAACCATTCACCATTTTAAAAGAAACCTAAATCTACTGAAACACAAGGTCACTGAAGACAGTTTTTAACACCAAATTTGTCACCCAGTTACAATCTCTGGAATTCCTGGATCACTGCCAACAATGTGGCAGCGTGACATCTCAAACTCTCACATAGTGATATACCAAGTAACACATGCCATTTAATAAATGTAAGTATAAGGCACCCAATAACAAAATATATAGTCACAGTGCCTATCCTTTAACAACGTATCAGTAACTTCTTATACAAAGCACTCAATGGCTCCATCATAAGATTGAACAATCCTCAATAACTTCTAAGAAAACATTTCTCAACTATATTTAGCAAATTAGTTATAACAAGTAATGTAAAATAAATTATTAAGGGTCTTCTTTGTACAGGCTAAAGCAGTGGTTGGGAAAATTAGAATTACTTGTGGTCTGCAGTTGCAGTGGTGGTGGGTTTGGGGTTGAATATTGAATAGTTGTAAGAAATTAACATCTTTGTTAAAAAATTGAGTAGAAGCCCACCACGTTTAATAAGTTCAATAGGTGAAAGCAATAAAACAGATGGTCCAATTTGCACGGAGCAACTCAGTAAAATGATCATGACTTTAGCAATGCCATTCTGAGATATCTATTAAGCAATATAATTAGTGCCTCTAAGGGAGCAGGCATGGGGTATGGGTGGGAAACGAGGGTCTTTGGTAGCAGTAATGGCACATTGGTGGTGGGATTGGTGTTGAATAGTGAATACTTGAAACTGTGGACAACTTTGTAAATCACAATGCTTAAATAAAGATTAAAATAAATATTTATTATCCATATTTTACATAAGAAATAGAAGCCAACTTTGGTGATTTGACTAAAGCTACACTTAATGGAGCCAAGTATTGAGTTAGTTTCTGTTTTTCTCGTCACAGCAATGAGGAAAACACAGCAATGTTTTTTCTTTATTCCTTTATTCTCATAATTACCTTCCAGTGATAATGTAGAAGAAATTATTAGTCACATTTTGTAGACTAGAGACAAGATTCTGGGGGAAAATTGCCTTTAATGGGTGGTGGAGTTCAGAATCAAGTGCAAGTTTTCACACTGATTTTTCTTTCCTTCAACATTGCATAACTATTTCTATCTAACAAATTTTCATTACAATTGTGGAACCAGACAGATAGTGCAGCAGATAAGAAGTCTGCCTTTTTGTGTTGTTGACCCAAGTTCCACCCCTGGCATTTCATATGGACCCCTGAGTGATCCTTGAGTCCAGACCAGGAGTGGAGTAAGGCCTGAGCAAGGTCGGGTGTGTGTTCTACATATCCCTGAAAACTAAACAAAACAACTCTTCAAATCAAGTCAGTTGTACTGAACATTAGGCATATATATCAAAATAGAAACTACTTTTCTGGGCCCATCTTTAATGAAATGACTTTTGAAAGAAAAATAGAATTTAGCCAAGTGACAAAGACTGTCATTCTAATCAGGGATAATGATAACAGCTCCTAAAGATGGCAGTTAAGGGTATAGCAGAATTAGTACTAGCTTTTACCACTCTTGAGGTTTCTTTTATTACTTCTCTATAAATATTTAGTGTCCATCCACAAGAGAAAGGTGTTTAACAGACAGCTGTTTAAAGGTAAACATTATTTTCTTCACATTAACTTAGCTTTGGAGAATGCTTTAGAAACTGCTTAAATTCTGCTTCACTGGTAGTGTGGAATTGAGTCTTGCTACTGGTGTAACTCTTTAGTACAGCTGCTGACCCCATCAATTCCTCTGTGTGGTGCCATCAATCAGATCAAACAAAAGTTATAATGATAAAGATAGAAGGGTTTACACCAAGGGGATAATTAAGAGCCAGCGAGGACGTGCCTGTCTGGCTTTGGAACTCAGAGCAGCATGTGCAGCTCATAGCACTGCGGCAGAGGAAGGCAACTGCCCAGACAAGAAGGGGGATCACTAGTCCTTGGTACCAGTTCTCTCTTTTAAATATGCTGTCTCATATTAAATCCTAAAGTTTGGGACTGGAGAGATAGTTATAAGGATGGAAATGTGTGCTTTTGTCTGGAGGCCTGGGTTTGATCTCCAGCTCTGCATGATAGATACACTGTGAGAACCATGAGCACTGGCCTCAGAGCATGAAGCATGAATTAATTCCTGAGCATCATGGGTGTGGTTAAAAACTAATTCACAGCACAATTCCTAATGTGCTTAAACTCAATGAATTGATTTTTTGTTCATTTGTTGTTTTGATTTGAGGGGGAAAGATAGATTAGACAATCTCATGCCATACGTAAAAGTTAACCCAGGATTAATCAAAGATACAGATTAAATCAAAGACACAGAACCAATTAAGCCTGGTTCCATAAAACACATGAAAGAAAACATAAGAATAGAAGTTCCTGTTGACCTTAATGATGTACTCAGGATTCAACTCTAAGGCAAAGGAAATAAATACAAAATTAACACATTAAACTAAAAAAGTTTTTGTACTGTGAGACCACCACTAAATTAAAAAACATTCTACTGAGAGAAAATGTCTGCATATCATTAATCAGTCATAAGACTAATATTTAAAGTATATAAAGACTCACAAAACTCAATAACACGACCAGACAACCTGTCAATTAAAAGGGGAAAAATTGCTAAACAGTCACTTCCCCAAGTAAGATATAAAGATGGAGACTAGAGAGGTACTAGAGTGGTTAGGGTGCTTTCCATGTACATAGCACCCCTATATGGTACCCAAGTTCCACTAGGAGTAAACCTTGAGTACCACCAAGTATTGCCCCAAAAATCCTAAAACAAAAATGTATACAGGTGGTCATCAGGCAGGCACATGTGAAAATGCTCATATCCACTAATTGTCATTTCACTAACGAAAATCGTGACAATGAGCTATCGCTGCACACCTGTGAGAATGAAACGTCAAACAGAAGAGCTGGGAGTGTGATGGAATAAAATGAACTAACATCAATATTAGCAGGAATTTGAATTGGTCTAGTCTTCGTGCAAAACAGTATAAAGGCTTTTCAAAAAGTAAAAATTATAACTACCATATGATTCAGCGATTCCTTTCCTAGTTTTTTTATCTCAACACTCACACACACACCAGCAATTTGAAGAGATATATGCATACCAACAGCTTATTGCAGTGCTATTTATAATAGCCAAGATCTGGAAACAACCCAAATACCTAATGACAGATTAGTGGGAAAGATGTGGCACATCTCGTAATCAGCTATAAGACAAAAATGAAATCTTGCCCTTTGCTACAACATAGATGGATTTGGAGAGAACGTGTAAAGCAAAAATAGTTCTTAAGTTCTTAAGTAGAATGATAAACACTAGGTCATCTTGGGTCATAAACACAGAACAAGTGTTAGGGTGCTTTTCTTGCATGTGGTTGACCCCACGTTGATCCCCGACACTGCATGGACCCGTGAGTTGTGCAGGGTACAATCCTCCACGCACAGGACCAGAAGTGTAGCCCTTGAGCACTTCTAGGTAGGATCCTTCTTAAAATGAAGAGAAATACACAATCTCAATATTTGGCAATTATGAAAAGGAAAAAGCAAGGGAATAGGTAATGTTCAATGAAAATGGAACCTTTACTTTGACCCCAGAATTGCGGTTTCCAAAGTAGGAGTGGAGTGGCTGGAAGGTTCCACTGGACTTGGGAGAAAAGAATTAACACTGTTATAGGCATATGTTGTGGTACACTATATCTTTAAAAATAATTATTTTTATTATAAACCAATGTTATCTCAACTAAAAATAAAGTTAAAAATTGTTAGTCCAATAATGCAATATTTTGTAAAAGTAAAAATGTTATGATATAAATGGCATCATAAGAGAAAATTTTCCATATGTATTAATTTTTAAAAAATAACTTATTTGCAGTTTACTTTCCAAACTAATGCTAGCCAAAGATGAGTAACTGCTTTGGCAAAAGTGTACGGCATAAGATATTTCTGTATGTTTAAGCAGAAATACTGAGAACAGTTCCTATACATAAATACAGTGGAAAATCTTCCAAAATCTGGTGTCTAGCACTTGCTCACAGTCTTATCCTCAGTAGATGACCTCGCATCCTCAGGGAACACAGCAAAAACATTCTATCTCTCATGGATACTACAAGTCCTTACTGCAGGTATCTGTTACCTACATACGTTTTTTTTTTCTCCTATTTCTGTAAATGGGCTTCCTGTTATTTTTTCATAAGGTCACTTCTTTGCTGTACAGCCTTTCATTTTTTTTCTCTTCTCACAATATCATTCATGCAAGGTATATTTTTTTAAGTATCACTTGATCACTAGACATCTTGTTATTCACCGATTTGCTCGAGCAGGCACTCGTAGCGTTTCCATTTTCCCTGTCACGTGCCAGTGTAAACTGTTCATTCAAGGTCTTGATGAGAAGTCTGACCATCTTGTAGGTGGGAGGCCACGTGATCTTTTTGACGTCCGTGGGATCCAGTAGGATGTTTTAAGTGTATAAAAAAACTGAATTTTTTAAGTTATAAAAAATTAATCTATTCCCCACCTTCCTGGCGCATTACACTTTCTCCATCTTTATGTAAACAGATACTTGACTTTGGTCTTCAAAAAAGTTACCTTGCTTAGTCATCAACCCCTCACTAAATTATCATTATTTCCTAACTCATTCTAATAAACTTTCACTCACTCATCCTCTCCATACCATCTGTTAGCTTTTGCTGATCTTCTATTATAAAGGTTCATTCCTTCTTGCATTTGTTCTTCCTAATACCTGCCTCTGAGCACAATGATTAATGGTTAACTTTTTTTGCTTAGTTTTTGTTAAAGAATCACCAATTCAGTGAAGTCCTTCTACCCTTTTCATTAAAATTGTTTGCTACTCACCTCCTCACTCTCTAAATCCTGTTTGCTGAGTCTCTTTTCACTTCCATCCACCATTACCTTCTAAAATACCATTCAATTGACTTTGTTTTCTCAGTAAGTTCCCTTACAGGATTTTTTTAGGATTTAAATATTTAATATGCAAATTTGTTGTAGGTCTGTTCTGCCAGCCCTGTGACAAGGAGGCTCATTTGAACAGAAGGGCTTGGCGAACTCTCCACTCATTATGAACTTTTTTGCTTCTTAGATCATCTACCAAATCTCAAAATCTCAGTTTGCTCAACTTTAAGTGAAGATAATATACGTAAATTACTCACTGAGGCCAAAGAGTCTGACTAATAGATTTGGTTGATAGTCCTGAAGGAGAAAGACATGATTCCAGCTCTTGTAGGTCTATTTTTACATACATGAAATGAAGAGTTTTACTTTTTTTACATTGAAAGTTTGACTCATTTTGATTTAAAATATAACACATTTAAGAATTTTTTTTAGAACATGTATTCTCTTCTTGGTATATGGTGACAATACCAGTCATCTTTTACTGAATTATCTTTCTTACTTTTTTTCATTTAATGTGCCAATATTACTCTAAATATTCTAAATTGTATTTTACACTATCTTATTCCAACTATTATGGCCTTTATGTCATTACTGATACTTTTTACTAGCAATTTCCTTAATATTTTGGCTTCTTAATTTTTTTCTACATAACTTTTAGTTGAACTGTACCATCTATTGGAATCTATATTTTTACGAAATTGTATTGAATGTATCAAGCAGTAGAAGAACTAATATTCTTATGATATTGAATATTTCTAAAATAAGGTATAAACTTTTATTTATCATAGACTTTTCCCACAGTTGTATCAATACAAAAGGTTTTTTACATTTTGTTTCAACCAGTCTTCAAATTCTAGACATAGTAAATCATTGATACATCTCTCAAGTCTCTATTAAGCCATCTGTTTTACTGCTTCCAAATTCTGTCTTTTTATTTCTATATTTTAAATGTTGAAACTGAATCAATTGTCCTGTGGAATTTCCTACCATCTGGATTGTACTATTATAACCCTACAGTGTTGTTTAACTTGTATAGTCTTTTTTTAAAGAATACTAAAAAGGTGAGGTATTCTAGTCTTTAGTTGTTGTCTATTCTTCTATTCTTTAGCAACATGTAAATATTTAGTTTTACAGATCTTTTTTGCTTCTTTCTAAGTGTATGTTGAGGACTCTAACGAAATGACTTCTATAGACAGTGCTTAAAGAATATTTATTATAATTTCAAATATTTGTATCTTTATATATAACAAGTTAATTCCTAGGAATTTATTCTGCAGAGATAATCGGATACCTAAAAAATGATATATTCCTGAAATTGCTCAGTTCATTGTTGTTGGTAATAGGAAATTACCAACTTTAGATTATTTACCAATAATCTAAAGTCCCATTAATAAGATGCTTTTAAGTAAATTATGGCATATTATATAGTGAAATGTCATGAAACTTTTTTAATGAGGAAGCTATTTATCTGTAATGATAGGAAGAAGTTGTCAAGATATGTTGCTAAATGGAGAAATTCTACATAAAAATAAATTAAAAATTCATTTTAGTGACATATGGCAACTTATGATACTAATTAATATGCTCTACCTTTAAAGTCTCTTTTAGCATTTTTTTATACAAATAGAATACACAGGTTAAAGGACTGAAATTTCATGTAAATATTAAGAAATAATTCACCAGGAAGGAAATCATTCTAACACTGAAATAGACACTCATACACACATATTCCACACACACACACACACAAATTTAAGCAGAGTCGGTCTTGTATTTAGTAAGAGAAGTAGACGAAGTGACTTCTAAGTCTCACCCGGTGGGGATAGTGTGGCATTGTTAAAAAAAAAAAACATGAATTTGAAGGCTTTAGATAAAAATTCAGGTCTCCTTTCTACTCCTTAGTAAACTGTTTTGCACTGTGAACTATCTTAAACTTACAAATTTTTGTGGCCCTGTGCTTAGCTTCTTGTCTTGAGTAGTCATGACTGAAAGTAGAGAACCGGAGATGAGATGATGGAATTCAGTAGAAACTTTGAGGAAATTCAGTAGAAACTTTGAGGAAGGCTGGGGAAAGTTGAGTGCTAAGCAGGATGGGGCAGTTGGAGAAAGTGGAAGTATTGGAAAGGCAGAAAACCTCTCTTTATAGTCTATTTTCTAGGGGGATGGTTATGCACCTGCACTGAGTTTAAGGCATACAGAGTTGTGGCAGAATGACAGTACAGTGGGTAGGATGTTTCGCCTTGCATGTGGCCAACCTGGGTTCAGTCCCCAGCACCGAATATTGTCCCCAGAACCCACCAGGAGTGATCCCTGAGCACAGAGCCAGGAGGAAGCCCTGAGCAAAGCCAGGTTTTGCCCCAAACAAAACAAAGCAAAACAAAAACAAAAAGCATGCATGTGCTAAGATAAAGGGGTTGGGAAAAATAATTTTTTTAAGTAATTGTATCCTATATATCCTGGGTGTGTATCCTGCGTCAGTTGTTAGGGATTTTTCTCCAGGGTGAAGCTCTTTCTGCTAATTTCACCTTCCAGTTTCCCTGTTGTTCCTATGTAGATATATTGATTTCGTTTCCTTTTTTTTTTCTTTATTATTTTGTTTTGGGGCTGCACACAGTGATGCTTGGGGATGTTTCCAGCTCTGTTCCTAGGGGGTGGGGGAGGAGCAAAGGGTAAGAGGGAAGAGGGAGTTGTGTGTCGTCCCAGTAGTGCTCTGGGGACCAAGTAGTGCTGTTACCTTGAAAGTCGATTTTCCTGAGCTGGTGGGTTCTTGGGAATTATATGAATAACTAGCATACAAAACTCAGAACCTCAATCACTTGATCACTTGAATTCCATTATTCATCGATTTGCTCGAGCGGGGCGCCAGTAACATTTTCATTGGACCCTATCACGTGCCAATGTAGCCCAATGGCATCTGGTTGATTCAGGAATATGAAGAGCCTCAAACCGTTCCTTTAGGGTCTTTACAAGGAAGTCTGACCATCTTGTAGGTGGGCGGCCACGTGATCTTTTGACATCCCGTGGGATCCAGTCAGTAATGGCTCTAGTTCAGCGGTTGTCTCCAAATCGCATTACATGTCCAGCCCATCTGATTTTCAATGCCTTGACAAACGAGACAGCGTCCCTGATTCTGGAATAGCGATGGAGGTCAGAACTCCGGATTCCTTCTCTCACTTGAGTGAGGCGTGATATTCCAAACATAGCTCTTTCGACTCCTCTCTGGGAGACCCGAATAGCATTCTCATCCTGCTTTCATAGGGCCCAGGTCTCTGAGGCGTATGTTAATGCAGGGAGAACAGTGGAGTCAAAGAGATGTGCCCAGAGCCGGAGGTTCTTTGTCCTTTTAGCTATGTCTTCGATGCCTTTGAAGGCATTCCATGCCGCTCTCTTCCTCCTGCGCAGCTCAGGTTTTAGGTCGTACATCATGTTGATTTCTCAACCTAGGTGCACATAACTGCTGCATTCAGAGATGTTTGTTCCATTGAGAGTGAATGGGGCCTCTGGAACTAGTTCTTTCTTCATGAACATTGTTTTCTTTAGATTCAGCTGTAGACCTATCTTTCCACATTTTTGGTCGGAAGTCAGCCAGCATTTGTGCCGCTTGGCTAATGTTTGGTGTTATTAGAACGATGTCATCAGTGAAGCGGAGGTGGTGTAGTTGCCGACCATCTATCTTCACTCCCATTCCTTCCCATTCTAATAGTCGCATGATGTTCTCGAGGGTGGCGCTCAAGAGTTTTGGTGAAATGGTATCACCCTGCCAAACCCCTCTTTTCACATTAATGATCACGTCTTTGTAGAACCTCAATATATCAGAATTTATCGTGCGGGCCAAGAAAATGGGTCTGTGATCCTTCCCAAATGCCCATATCTCTCCCTTTACCCATTTGTAACGCTGCTCAACTTTCCAGTGCTGCACTGTCCTGTGTCCTGTCCCTTGCATCTGCTCTACTCCAGTATACAATGGCCTCATCTTCTCTCTACATGTTCTCCAGTGCTTGCTTTCCTAGTCTGGAATCTTGTCTCTGGACCTTTCTTGGACTATACCGCACTGGTTCCCTACTGTCCTGACCCAACATTCCTAGTCCCTAACCACAGCCATAGTGCCTGGGGGTGGGACACCTATGTTCAATAACTTTTCACTGTCTGGGCATTCAGACCCTGCCTGGTTCTGCATCATTTGCAGGCACATGTACCCTTCCTATATTCAGCCACATATCCAGGCATGCAAGCGTATACATGTTTCCAAAGTCAGTCTGGGCAAATATGGAGAAAGAGAAGGACTGAGGGCTGTCTTGAATTTGCAGCCATCTCCCCACCGTGTCCTCCCAGCCATTCCATTGTCTATTTGGATTGTGTACCTTTTTGATGGGTGATCAATTAACTTGTTCACTGGCATTCCACCCCTCCCCATTTGCAGGTTCCCAGTGTAAATCATTACTTCATAAACCTGGGGATGCATTTTTGTATAATGTAACCTGAACCTTGGACTGGGCACTCAGTCTTTGGAGGAAACTCCCCTGACCCAGCTCCATTGCTGAAGATTTCCAGGGGGTTTCTTTTTTCCTGAGTGTGTGTCTTTGTCTCTTCCTTTGCAGGTTAATTCTGAAACATTTCAACATGCAAACTCTCAACAGTACTAAAAGTGAGAAATATGAAAGTGTACCCATTTGAATAATCTCTTCCATTAATCTCAAGTTGATTTTTGAATTTTCTTGTTTTTCTTTATGGAACTATGAAACTACATTTAAAATATATTTAAAATATAGATTTGTTACCATATAAAATCTATTTTTTATTTTGCAATATAAAATCTGAAGCTTGGTGCCAGTCATTCATGTCTATAGGTTCAATTTTCTGTATTATTTTAAAAGTTAAGTTGAAAGAAGTATTTCATTTTGTTTCAATTTGCTTATAGACAAGTGTCATCTGCTTATACTGTGACACTAGCACTGATTTGGGGCCATCTCTTGTCATTTATGTGGATACAACTAATTTTATAAATTTTGATAATGCTTAAGATATGTAAGAAGCAGATTACAAAGTAACACCCCCTCCCCTGGAAACAAAGCTATTCTCTTAGCCTATAATTCACCATGACCTTTTGAGATCCTTCAGTGGGTAACTAAAAAGCATGCTGCTTCCCGATGATATGTATGCCAAGGACAGTGGCGAGCCACTGATGCCATAGATGATCAATAAACTATCCCTCCTATTTTATCTCTCCAATGGAGGAAAACCCTTTATCTGAGACGTATAAAGATTTTAATAAGGAACAATTTTCTGTCAGTGAGGACTACTAAGCATGGAAGAGATTCAGAAGAGTTTCATTCATTTTTCTTTACATCTCTTAAAATTGGTTGATTACTCTTTAGAATGACTTAACCCTACCAAAGAACACTATTTCCATTAGCTACTTTTTTTTTTTCTTTTTTGGGTCACACCCTGCAATGCTCAGGGGTTTCTCCTGGGTCTGCACTCAGGAATTACTCCTGGCGGTGCTCGGGGGACCATATGGGATGCTGGGGATCAAACCCAGGCTGGCACAGGCCGGCCGCATGCAAGGCAAACGCCCTACCCGCTGGACTATCACTCCGGCCCCTCTAGCTAATTTTTTATCCTAGTTTTCTTACGATGCATTTAGTTTACATCCCTGTCAAATTTTGAGGTGCACAGAGGGGACTTGACATGCAGTCATTGTGACATGTTTAAGCTTTTTTTTTGCTTATGCAACACAAAAATCAGTTTATTTCCTTGAGATTAATCTTGCTGCACACATTTTTTGCTGTTACTATGTTGTAAATATTATGAAATTATAAGGAAATCTATTCAGAATGCTTTCACAAAACCTTTTTTTATAGCTTTTTATGTTTAACGTGTTTGCCCACATTGCAATAAAAATTAAAAGTTGCCTTTTCAGTCCTTTGCTGTTATGAGCAGGAAAAGGAAACCAAACTTTCTTTTAGAAATTCCCCTATTACCATTGTCCTGCATGTTTATAAATAGAGAAAACTGAGTTTTTTGGTAACATTAGTATACTAGGAAATAAATACTAGGGCACTGTTTAAAGTTTCTAAATTTTTTAGGCTAAACAGCTACAAGTTTACTTTTTTGCATATTCTTTTTGCTTTCACTTTCATCTCCTTTGCTATGGCGAGGGGGACTCTTGAGAAGTAATGTAGGTAACTTAATTTCCCAGAGTAAAGTAGGTGTGACCTACATGTATATTGTGTTTTTATAAGAACCCTTGCTGACCCAGTTACACTATCATTCCAATCCAGGTAGTGTGCGCTTTCAAAATGAGTCAATATTGTGACATTTATAGTTATTGAACAAATCTATAAATTATGAAGTAACAGAACAGTACATGAAAGTTCTATTTTGCCTGGCACACAATAAATGGTCGGGCAGTAGAATATTGAAGTGCCTGATGTTGTCATACTTGACTTTGCAGACTTGCATAAGTGGCAATTTCACAAGATTCAAGTAAATGTTAATAGCTTTACATATTCCCTTTGGTGCCAGAATCTCAGGAGGCTAAATCATCTTACTAGATGATCATTCAGGCTTAGGGGATATTGTAGTTTGTTAGCCAAAAATGAGGAATTGACTTTAGGGGTCTCAGAAGACGCTGGTGAAAGTAAGCCTTTGCTTCCCACCTCATATGAGTAGGAATGACTTTTACATCCTCACATATGATTGTATTAAGTAGATAAGCTAAAAGGACAAAATAGCAGCAGCTGTGAGAACTGTGACATTGTAAAGGAGAGTGAGAGAACTAAAAAAAGAGAGAGCAATCTATAAATGGAAGACAAATTGAACTAAACATAAATGCCAAGTATTGGATTTGTGTATATATTGTGTATATATTGTATATATTATATACATATATATACAATTATTTGTTTTATATATATAGTCAACAGCCCACTCTCCTACCCTCTTCTCCTGGGTTATCGTCACATTACAATATTTTATTCACAGGTCTACTGTATTGTCAAGAGAAATTTAAATATTCATTTGAATGCTCTAAAAGGTCTTTGAGATACTTCCCTTTAACTTTATATTTAGAGACATACTGAATAACTTCTCTAGCTACTTTACCTCAGACCCAGTCTTCCAAGATATTACTGTGTTAGTAAATGATTGAGGAGTAAATTCCTTCTATTTGCAAAATAATTGAAAAAAATTGACTTTGGGTATTTTTATATCTTCTGGTACATGACAATATTAAAAACTACTTCCAAAGCAGCAATCTAATCCTTAGAATAGAAAAATCAGAGAATCCAATATTTTATTTATTATTTTTGAAGTATATTTATTTTGGATTTTTATTAAATCACCATGAGCTAGACAATTTCTGATTTGATTTCAGTATTCCAGCATCCATCCCTCCACCAGTGCCCAGTTCTTAGCACCAATATCCCCAGAATCCAATATTTTGAAACTCTGAATACAATGATTGATAATCTCTTTGAACAATGTAAAAGCTAACACAAATAGTAAATTCCCATGAGGACATGGCTCATGATACACTTTTTCTGTATCCCTAACTTCTAGCATTGGTCAACTCACATGAATTTTACCAGAAGAATTTATTGAATGCATGGACAAAACTTAAGTATTGTACTCACATTTGAATTTTTCTAAACTTAAATGTTTATATGTTACCCCAAAGTGGATTTATTCCTGAGTTTATAGGTCCTGAAAATTGCATGAAACATTTGCATACAAATTGTACAATAAACTAACTTAAGAAGTTAAGAAACTGGGCCCGGGCGATAGCTCAGCGGGTAGGGTGTTTGCCTTGCACGCTGCTGGCCTGTGCCGGCCTGGTTCGATCCCTGGAATTCCATATGGTCCCCTGAGCACCACCAGGAGTAATTCCTGAGTGCAGAGCCAGGAGTAACCCCTGAGCATGACAAAAAAAAAAAAAGTTAAGAAACTTCTTAAGTGAGTTTATTGTACAGTTTAAGTAGATTGGTCTGGGTCCCTTCCCAATGTCAAGCCTTTCCCTTTACTCACTTGTTCTATCACCTATCACTTAGTGCTCTGTCCAGATTATGATGACTTAGTTCTGTGCCTCACTGTCTGCTACCCATCAGTGCATAATGCCTGGTCTTGCTACACAATTTTCTGCTAGTGTATGATTTCCTATTCTGAAATACGCAGCTGGAACCTTGGAAGCCTGTGTCTGCTTTCTGTAGTTGACGGCTCTGTATTGTGTTGTTAAATCTCTTGAGCTTTCCCTGACATAAGTCATATGCATGTGGGCAAGAACCTCTACTCTCCTGCTGTCTCATCATAAATGCGAGGCAAAATTAGTGTTGCCTGGCTAGCGGTTTCCTTTATCTCTTACTATTCCAACCCTAGCCAAATTATTGCCTCTTTTGACTGAATACCTTTTCAGTGGAAAAAATTTAAGATGATCAATTAAAATCAACTGCCTGGTGCCCTATTATTTCACTTTCACTGTAACATATGGTAGATTTATTATATATCCTTGGTGTTCTAGATGGCCTTTTTGGGTCACACCCAGCAATGCTCAGGGGTTACTCCTGGCTCTGCACTCAGGAATTAATCCTGGTGGTGCTGAGAGCACAAAGCAAATAATTCTGTACCCTTTGGGTTCCTTAGAGACTAGACCGAGAATGAAACTAGCATCAGACACATGACAAGAGAACACTATCAAATATATAGACAAGGGAAAAATCAAGAGTAGGGTTATTAATTTTGATTGCCTCCAGTATAAAATCGAACAACTGAAAAGCATGGCTTTAGAGGTTATTACGTAGCTTAGTTAAAGCAGAAGACAAAGGTAAGAGGGAGAGTTCATTTCGGGAGATTATCAGGGATAGGGTAAAGTAAATTTACCAGTGCAAACTTGATATCTAGCTTTTTCCCTTGAAGATATGCAAGCTTTACAAGGACACTTTCAGAGAGAGGTTTACAATGTAAATATTTTTTATAAAGGCAACCTAACTTTCAACCAGCTGTTGAGACCCTCAGAAAGTTAATCTTTGGCCAAGGTCATATATTGGGATGACAAAAGGCTAGACAGACATACTCTTGCTCCACTACAGCAAGACATTGTTCAGTATAAATAACTAAGTCCCTCATCTACTAATGAGTAGCTGAACAAGGTGTTTCCAGGAGGAACAGTCTGTAGCCAAACCTATAGTCTGGGGAAGGGAACAATCAGTACATTTCTTAAAACATTAATGGAAACACTAAGACCATTAATGCTTGGCTTAGTTCCAAGTGGCCATGGGCCACAGGTGACCTTGATTGATGAAGACTTTTTTAACCTGTCTCTCCGAAACCACTCACTGAATTTTGCTTTAGGGCTTGTGTGTCACTTGTTTAACTGACAGGATTCCAAAGGAAATCATTCATTGGCAAGCACAAATTCTCCCTTTGTGCCAAAAAGAATTATTCATTAACATTTTATGGAAAGCCCAAATCACATTTCCAGTATGTCTGGATATCTGCCAACTCACTGGGTTTTGTTAGCACCGACTCTCTTTTCTGCAGTAGTCATCTGTTTTAACCAGAAGTCTTGGAAATTCTAAGTAGAGCCTCTTTATCAGTTGTTATCTGCTGATGAAAAGGAGAATGTTTTTAAATAAAAACTCGTAGGTAAGGAGACATTGTGTGGTTTAGTTTTTTTTCTAACTTTGCACTATCATATATGGAAACCTCTAGCTATAATTAAAGTTAAAGTTCTAATTTCTCAACTTATTTACCACATTAAAGCAGTCCATAGTCATAACTTTCAAAAATCTGCCTCACTCAATAGGCACTCATTCAGATTCAACTTTTATATTGTCTAAGAAAGCACTTTTACTAACCTTTGGGAGGGCACAGAGTAATTGGGTATTTTTGGTTTTTAGAGTTTTAGACATTTCTTTTTTTAATTTTTTATAAATGTATTCATAGTTGAGTTTCAGACATATAATTTTCTAGCATTAGTCCTACCGGTAGAATTCACTTCCCTCAACCATAGTTTTAGGTACTTACTGTAGCTTAAAAATGGAAAATACTAAAAAGAGACTTATTTATTTGTTTCTACTTTTTGAGTCAAACTAATTTTCCAAGAGGTTATTATTTTTGTGTGAAATGTCCTGAGAAGGGTTAAACTTCTACAGATTTATAGATAATGTTGTGGCCCAGAAGATAACGGAAAATTCAAGTTTCCTGAAATTATCAGCATTGTCAAAGTGTATATTCTAAAGTCACAGTTTATCTTTCCAATTAATCACATCAATGTTGAATAATTTAATAATTAAACTTGTTTTTCTTATTTCCTAATTCAGAGACCTTAGTTTTAAGCAATATCTCAAGTTATAATACTTTAAAACAGAACATTTTTAAAAGTATATATCATTAAAAATATTGCACAATGTTTATTCATACCTTATTTTCTTGATCATAAAAGTTAAGATTTTATGATTTAAACTCAAGATCAATTTTAAACTCAAGATACTTAAATCAAGAAAGTATTACTTTCTTGATCATAAAAGTTTAAGTCTAGGCCTTCTTAACATTTTTCTGAATCATTCTGGACATCTTTTATTCGACATATAACATGGTACTTTCCATGTTATATAATGTAAATTAGATCAAAACCTTTTTGACTTGTCCTTGGTTTCCAACTGAAATGTGATCTTAAGGTTTTTCAAAGCATGTTGGTCTACATATTTTCATTTGTTTATTTCACTAGTCAAACCCCAGACCCCAAACCTAGACCTCAATCCTACAGAATCTTATTGTCTTAATTTTGAAAGCTATCAGGATGCTTTGGCAGCTTAGCACCTGACAAATAGTTGTATCAAAGCATGCATAGGTCACTCACCTTTCCTAACTATGAAAAAAATTATGATTTATTCTGAGATAGTTTCACAATTTTTCTGCATTCAGTTGCACAAGCCAACACCGAACAGTTTTTATCCCAAGGACAAGTGATTTATCATCTACCTGCACAAACTACTTGCATATTTGCATGCCTTCTATACTTATGTCCTTTATAAACAATTTATTGCTACTTTGCAAAAAAAAAAGTAATAGGTTTATCCCACCAGTGATGAATATTTTCATCACATACAGTAAGTTCACTTTGTTATACATGGTCCTTTTCATTTTTTGAAATTGCTATATAATACAATCTTACTATAAACAATTCAGAATCCAAGTGTAAGCAAAATTGTTAATTGTGTAGGTACCACCAAAGAAAATCAGTAGGATCAGGATAAACAAAGCTTACACTTCAAACTTATCCAGGCTATGACATTTGCACAGGAAATGAAGACAGTACCAAATTAACCTCTCTCAGTACAGTTGATTCTCAGATCTCTGATAGTAGATTTATTTGTATTTCAGAAGAATTATCTTTGGGAGTGGGACGAACAGGTCATGGATGTTTATAGTTGACAGAATTTGTGGAATTATGGATTCTTACAAGGTTAACATTTTCTTACAAAAATGATTTCTTTTCATGTGTGATAAATCTTTCATTAAGTGTCTAAATTTAGTGATACTGATCTAAGTTAAACCTATCCTTTAGTAAATTGGAAAGCTAAGACCAGTAAGACTTTTGATTTGTCCCAAACTTTATCAAATAACTAATACTAAACAAAGCTAGAACACTGGTTTGCAAACATATTTTTTCTACCCATGAAAAATGTGAAGTGAAACTTTTAAACAGATATATATATATATATATATATATATGTGTGTGTGTGTGTATAATAAAGGACATTTCTGAATTTGTTTTATGTGATTCATATGTTTATCCTCTTGCTTGGTTATAAGAGGCATCAGTTAAAAATATCGTCCCTCATCCCAATGAATCCCACTTTATCTACTGGAAAAAATAAATAATAAGCTACCCATTGGGTTTCCCTCTATTGAAAACTTTGCTGGCTCTTTACATTAAAACATTTTATAATTAATAACTTAGGGAGCTTCTAAGATAGTGTTGTTTACATTAGGAACTTCTCCTTTCTTGTGGATATTTCTTTTTTAGAGAGGTGACTTTCTTCAAGTAAAAGTAAATGTTCTTTTCTTAAATATCCATATTTCTTATATTAGCTTTTACTTTGTATTTTTTTAATATAATTCAGTTACAAAAAGATTTAGCTCCCTGACATGCTTTAATGGGTATTTTTCTAAAGTTTTATATATATGTATATATGTTATATATATTATATATTTCTTACCCACAACCCTGTCACCAGCAATAAGGAGAAAAGCAAAAATAAGTAAAAATGTAATCATATTTAAACTGCTTCTGTCTTTTCTAGTATTACAAGACTATCTGCTACTATTCTGGTTCTGTAGCCCTTTGTTTTTATGTAAAGACATTTATTCTGTGGCTTGAAAATAATTAATCTACAAAGCAAAGCTCCTTCTGCAAATAACTCATTTTAGAATAGGTTGATTATTATGATTAATGGTGAGGCCCTGCTATTTTCTAGACTAATGTTTAGACTGTAACATTTGGGTACCACCTCTTGTGATTTTTCAAGGTGGTATACTTGTTTATTAATGCATCCCATGTCCAACCAGTGCATTATGCCAGCATTGGTGACAGTTCTACTTTGTCAGCCAGGAAAGATGGTCTCAGACTCAATAAGGAATCACTTTATCAAAGGGAATAAAAAATGGAAATGAGCTACTGTTTGTGGGTTCATATTAAATTAGCCTTGAGAATTTTAAAAAGTGGCAGAAATTCTTGCTGTTTTTTTTAACGCAATATTGTTCACCTTTCTTTATAGCTCAAATTATGTAAGACACACATATTTATTTGGTACCTACCAAGAGCAATACGCTAGGTACTTATTCCAATGATCCTAATATGAGTGCACTGTCAAAAAATACCAACAAAATTGTAAAATAATATTTGAAGTTTTTTTAATTGTTTTTATGGGCCACACCTGGCAGTCCTCCAAGGTTTACTCCTCACTCTGCACTCAGGAATCACCACTAGCAGACTTGAGGGACTGTATGTGGTGCTGGCGGTTGAATATGGATTAGCAGCCTGTAAGTCACGTAGTCTACCCACTGACTATTGATTGCTGTTTTCACTGGAAGAATCAGGAAGGTATTCTGTGAGAATTACACAAGAGAGCAAGAGAAAGTTTTATTCTCTATGTATTTCAAAAGGCATTCTGGCTAGAATTGCAAAGACCCCAGTGCAGTCTACTTTGGACACAATGCAATGGGTTAAATATAAGACCAAGGATTTGGGGCTTTAGTTTATAGACAGGACTTTTCATGTTTTATAAATATATCTGGACATAACACAAAAGAACAATTCTTCCAGGGTTATTTTCATGTTGTATTAAGGGAGCAGTAATCAAGGAATAGTTGGTAGCCGTTGGTGTGGTTCTTGAGAATGTATTATAAGAAATTGCACTGTAAGCCATAGGAATGGTCATGGCATGATGAATACAAGTACAAGGGATGTAATATGGAATAAATACTGGTGGTTTACTGAGCATAAAGGAAATCGAGGGAATATAGATGGAAAGAATCTTTGAGGATTTGAAATTATTTTTTGGTTTTTGCTTCACACCCAGCAGTGCTCAGGACTTAATCTTGACTCATTATTCAAGGAGCACTCTTGGAAGTTGTCAAGGAATCATATGGGATGCAGGGAGGGCGATTGAGTCCCGGTTAGTGGCATGAAAGGCAAGTGTCCTGTCCACTATGAGTGCTTGGCTCCTGTCTTTTGATGTTTTAAAAGAAAAGGGAATAAATCTTATTGATAAGATAAGGAGTCCTGATTGAACTGCTTTAAATTTGAGGCATTAGCAAGAGTCAAAAGAATAAACAACACAAGAACAATATGTAATACACATCAGAATTTAAGTAAAAAGGAAAGTAAGAATTTTATATAATTTGGAACACTGAATAGGGGTAGTAACTGAAGTATCCGTAAGAGTTCACCAACGTAAAGCTATCGCAGAAATGAGAGGAGGGCAGGAACAGATCTTAGAGAGCATCTATACTTGATTGACCACTCCTACACTCTGGAAACCAAAAATACGCCGAAACACCATCCCTACTTTTATGTTCATAGCAGCATTTTCACAGCAGAATCTGGAAGCAACCAGAGCCCGAATCAATGACTGGATAAAGCTTTGTACATCTACACAATGAAACTATGCAGCTGTTAGGAAAAATGAAGTTATAAAATTTGCTATAATGGATGGACTGGAGGATTATGTTGAGCAAATAGCAGAAGGAAAGACAAACGAATGACTGTATTGCATGCATAAATATATATGTACAATTATGATACCAATATCAAGGCAATGAAACATAATCGGCGGTCTTGTCAAAGTGAATACACAACGTGGGAGTCAGAGGTTAGGTAAGACAAAAATGGAACAGGTTAATATCGAGGGTACTAATGCCAACCTGACTGAGCATTAAATAAGGCAAAAAATACACATGACAACCTTTTATGTATCGAATCCATAGTCTGAGGGAGGGGGAGGAAGAAATAAAGAACCTCATGAGGTGGGCTGGGGGAGGACGGGATGTTGGTTGAGATGCACTGGTGGGACAGTGAACACTGTATGACCAAACCATATGAATTTTTAATTGTATATCTTTATTTGTATATCCACGGTGTATAATAAAATACTTAAAACATAAAGACAGTTTTTGTTTTTTAAAAAAAAGTCATCTTTGAATCAGATGATATAATAAAATAAAAAATAGAGCTAAAAAAAGAAAATAAATGTTTCCTTCTTTCCATTCAAAAAAAAATCCCTCAAATGGAGTAGTATCAGAGGTGAAAGTAAATAATGGACAGAAGTGGGGTATATAAGATCCCAAAGGTTAGAACAGACTAGCAGAGGTTGTTTTAATTTCCACACTCCAGAAACAGAAAAGAACAATGCATGTAAATTTTTTGTTTACATTATCGTTTTCTTTAAATTGTTATAAGGAGTTTCTAGATATGACCCATTTCCATCATTTATTTGCATATTTTTCTCACTTCTAGCAGAGCATGTAAGTCAGTGGTGTGGTCAGTGGCCTGCTGCTCAGTTCCCTGAAACAAGCCCTTTTTCATAGTCACGTGACGGCTTCACCCAGGAGTCCTCTGAAACCCTAAAGTAGTGTTAGGAGTTTTGACATCTCTGTCTCCCACTAATGGAATACTGTAGAGCTACAGGTTAACTGAGTACTGCTTCTTTCTTACAGTAGCAGAATCTCTGCTGTAAGCCAGGGATTCCTAACTAAATTTGACAACTAAATTTAATTTTCTATTATTATGTGCATGGTTATTTTTTTTTTCTGAAGAGGCTATTTATCCTTCCCTAATTTTGAAAAAAAAAACTTTCCTTAAAAAAGTTAGAAACGGAGAGTATCTTGGCTCATTGTAAAGCACTTGCCTTGCATCTGAGGTCTTGGGGTTTATCTCCAGATCTGCACAGAAAAAAAAAAACACAAAAGTAACCACTGTAATAAATCACATTATCTTGCACAATGATATGAGTTCCTTAAAGGTAAAAGTCTATTTCAATAATGTGATCCTTTTGAGTTTCATGTGGGTTGATGTTGAAGGTATGGATTCCCAGTTATTTCATAACTGATCTTTCAGTTGCTTATATGAGAGGGCTGCTGATGGTGTTCAGATTATTTCATTTACCATGTAGTGCTATTTAAGTATCACAAGGGGGGTCTTTAGTCACTCTGTGAAAGTAACTAAGATTTATGAGTTCATAAGGCCTATGAATTATGACTATTGCATCCTACCAGGTTTAATATGAGGAGTTTATTCGGTAGAAATTTGGCATAAGAGCTGATATAAAACTGAGTGACTCCAGATCGAGGGTCTGGGATCAACAATTAGGAGGCCTTCAGTTTCTTTTTTTTTTTTAATCTTTTGTTCTTTTTTAATTTATTTTTTATTTTTTATTATTTTATTATACCACCGTGAGATATACAATTATAACGTTGTTCATGTTTGGAGGTTTCGGTCACATAGTGTCCCAGCACCCCACCCTCCACCAGTGCCCATTTCCCACCACCTATGTCTCCAATTCCCTCCCCCTCCCATAGCCTGCCTCCATGGTAGATTCTTTATCTCTTTTCTCTCTGCCTCTCTCTCTCTTTTCCTTCTCTTATATATTATTGGTTTCAATACATACATTTAAAGGCTATCATGTGCATTTTATTGCCTAATTTAATGCTTAGTTCTAGGTTGGTATTAGCCCTTTCGACATTTATTCGCACAATTTCCCTTCTCTGTCTTACCTAACTTCTGACTCCCACACATTTGTGGTATTTTCCACTTTTGGTAAGACTTCCTGATCCACGTTTCACCTGACATTGGATTTTGGTATCATAATATGTGTGTATATATATATCTATATATATATATATATATATATATATATGTCATGCAAATAAATGCAGTCATTCTATATCTCTCTCTTTCCTTCTCACTAATTTCACTCAACATGATCCTTTCCATGTCCATCCATTTATAGGCAAATTTCATAACTTCATTTTTCCTAACAGCTGCATAGTATTCCCTTGTGTAAATGTACACAACTTTAGATGTAAAGTTTCTTTATCCAGTCATCAGTTCTCGGGCGTACTGGTTGTTTCCAGGTTCTGGCTATTGTGAATAGTGCTGCTATGAAAATAAAAGTGCGGATGGTGTTTCCGCTGTGTTTTTTTGGCTTCCCAGGGTATATTCCCAGGAGTGGTATGGCTGGGTCAAAAGGGAGCTCAATTTCTAGTCTTTGGGGCCTTCAGTTTCTGAGCACATGGCTGTCCACCAGAGCATGTCTGTGGTGAGCGGGTGGGGTGGGCAGAACCTGGATGCCTTGAAGCAAGCAACTGGGTTTGAAAAATTAGAGCTGACATCAAATGGTGCAAATGGGATGGGTAAGAGGAGACCTTCAGGTCATAGGCACAAGGCTGTCCATCAGAGCCGAGTAACGGCAAGCGATAATGTGTTTTATTGATATAACTTCTAAGAAATGTTTCATAAGTGTTGTCTCATTTATTTCTTTAATTATGGTGAAGATATAGGGCCAGAGAGATAGTGCAGTGGGTAGGATGTTTACCTTATATGCGGCTAACCCAGATTTCATCCTTAGTACCTCATATGGTTCCCACCAGGAGTGATCTTGAGTACAGACCCAGGAGTAAGCCCTGATAACAATTGATGTGGCCTCCAAACCAAAATAAACTAAAATAATGATACAGACAGGGATGAGTATATTTGTTTTCTGAATGAGAAAGCAATACTGACTTCAAAAAGCATGTGACTTTTAAAACTCACATCCCACATGAACTGTTATCTTTCGTTCATTTATTTTTTTAAATTTTGGTGGATTTTTGGGGGTTATATCTGGTATTATGCAGGGTTTATGCCTGGCTCTGGGATCAGCAGTAACTCCTGGCAATGTTTGGGAAACCATAAGCAGTGTTGGGAATCAAAGCAATTCATTTTTCAGTGAACATGGCAACCGTTTCTGCACCACAGAGGAAGGTGAAAATATTCTTTTCTCTCCCTGGTAGCTTCTCTCTAGCTCTCACTTATGATTTTATATTGCCTATGAATTAGTAGGCCTGGTTTCATTTTCTATAATGCTTACTGGTTGGCAATTGATAGTTTTGTTTCATAGGAATGAAATCTTCCATCATCGAAATTTGATAATCATATTAGACACCAAGGTTTTCAAATATTTGCTATTTTCTCACAACTGTTTCTAACATATAGTGACTTCAGTTTCTTGGTTTGTACTGAATAGTAGTAAATGAGAGCAATGAGGCTCAGGTCCAGGTCTTTACTGAGGATAGTTAAGTTATACTGCTGAATGTAGAACAGCATTATGTATGTGAACTTGATATTTTGGATGTCTCTTGGATTTTAAGATTCCACAAACTAGTATTCATCTGAAATGTTTCCAATTTGGGTAGCTGCTAAATTTCTATTTGAATCTAGGGATAAAACTCCATTTATTCTTCTCCACCTTTGCTTGGGATTCCCTAGAGTACAAAGGAAGTGATAATGCCACAGTAGTCTCCCTTCAGGTGGTTAAATTGATAGACTAGCAATGCAGCTGTGCTCCCAGTGATGCAAATGTGAAGACCACAGTTCTGCAGTTGATCTCCTGAGAGCAGCTTTTATTGCCTCCTCACAGTGCAGGATGTGAGAGCCTATACTTACAGACAGACCTTCCCTTCCAAAACAAATGAGAGATATTTCAACCTTAATAGAAAAGTAGAGGTCTGGGGGGGGGACTGGAACTCTGCAACTCCCTGCCAAAAAACCAGATCCTTCAAACTGCTCCCCAAGTGAAAGCATTTACAAGGTGCACAGGCAACTCTCTGAAATTTAAATGAGAACTATTATAAGGCTAATCAGGATGTTTAACTCCAGTGTCTGTTGAAAACTCTCTGTCCTCAGGTAAATCCCTATGTACTCTGTTAACTGAGTCCTGGATACTGTTAAGAACCCACACTAATTGAAACACACATATGCTGAAATTCAGTATTGTTCAATATTACTCTATAGATTGTTTCAATGATGATTTTTTTTAGAAAAATCAAAAACAAGAAGTTACTTAATTGTTCAAATGAATAGCAGAGCTTTTAGTTGCTGCAATGATAGCTCAAGTGTAGAATAAAAAGCTGACAAAAAGAAAGGGGAAAAGAAAGGACTAGAAAGATGCCTAAAAGATTTGAAAATATGATTTCTATGCTAAATGCCTGGGAATTTAACTGATCATCAGCGTCCCACAGCCCCCCCACAAACACTGCCAGAAGTAACTGCTAACCATAAACCAGGATTAACCTTTGAGTACCACTGGATTTGGCCCCAAAAAGTGATGATTCATGATTTTGTAACTTTTACTTTATTTTTCTGATATTATCTGATAATCAGTTCATTAATAATATATAAATTAATGTCTTCCAGGTTTGAAACTATTCCAGCATGGCTTTCCTTGAACTCTTCTCTTTGCTTATTCTGCAAAAGTACAACATTAGGGGCTACTTTTCCTCATGAAGCTGTTGCTGATTTTTCAGTGAGCATGTATAATCATCTCCGAACCACTGGGGAAGATGAAAATATTCTTTTCTCTCCACTGAGCATAGCACTTGCAATGGGTATGATGGAACTAGGGGCCCAAGGGTCTACTCTGAAAGAAATCCGTCATTCAATGGGATATGACAGCCTGAAAAATAGTAAGTATATTTAAGTTTGACTTCTCAAGATAGCTTGACATTTCCTTTCAATTGGCTATGTTTTCTTATGCCCAAGGCAGCAGTATTTTACCTGGAATAAGAAAGTGATGTCATTGAAATGGTATGGTACAGGAGAATGATTTAGAAACTCAAGAAAGGTGATAATTCCTGACTCTATCTCAGGTGCAATGAATTTTAGGACTCTTCATTGTTAATCATTATTATTATTATTATTATTATTATTATATTTAAGTAAAAGCCACCATGGTGAGCAAAATAAAACATGGTTCTTGTTCTATAGTTTCCAATCTAGAGAGAAGAGAGGCATATGCTGACAGATTATCTATAAATAAATGAGCAATGTTAACATGATAAGTACTATTAAAAATATAAGTCTTAAAGAATATCAGAAAAGTTTATTTTTTAATGTAAACTGTGTTTTGAATATTTATAAGACATCAAATATTTTTAATATATTGTAAAAATTATACATGGGAGTAATGTCTAGCCAAAAGTTATTTTGCATCAGATAGACTCCTTATATTGTTTTTATTTTATCTTTTTTAGATATGCATTTGAATTAGCACACAAAAGTAAGAAGTAAATGGATTTCTGATGAATTTCCTAGTTATAAAGTTAAAGTCTAGTGACTATTAAACATAAATGAGCATTTTATTTTTATAATAGATAAACTTAACTCATTCTTGATAATTATAAAATAAGACTAATTTATAAAAGTAACACTATTGCTTTAAAAGGAAACAGCCAAAAAATCTGTAGATACTAAGATAACAATTAAAAATGGGGAAAGGTTAGTTGATAATACTAAGCTGCAAAAAGCTAATGTAGAAATGGAAAAAATATTGAAACTCTTTACCAGTTACTGTGGAAGTAAGTCACTGTTCTTCCCTCAAGTCTCTGTTCTATTCATCTTTCTTGTAGCATTTTAGTGTTTTCTCCATTTTCTCCACCTTGTTTTTTCTTCCATGTTGGTTTCACTGGTATATTTATCCTTTATGATTTTGCAGGTGAAGAATTTTCTTTCTTGAAGGATTTTTCTAACATGGCAACTGCTGAAGAGAGTCACTATGTGATGAAAATTGCCAGTTCTCTCTTTGTGCAAAATGGATTTCATGTGAATGATGATTTTTTGCAAATGGTGAAGAAATACTTTAATGCAGAAGTAAATCATGTGGACTTCAGTCAAAACACTGTAGCGGCTAACTATATCAATAAGTGGGTGGAGAATAACACAAACAGTATGTTATTTATTTTACTCCCTTCTTTCTCTCTGAGAGCTTAGTTGTATCTTATTTCTGAAATTATATGTTTCCTCATCGCTCTTGAAACCATATTGTAGATAACATTTAGTTGAGCAATTTGTAATTATTTTTGAAAGATCAGTCTATTTTATTACATATTGTAATTTAAATTCGAATCTAAAAAAAAGTGATAGCACTGAATTTAGGTGTTTGCTTTGCACAGAGCCTACCTGGGTTCTATCCTTGGCATTCATATAGCTCCCAGAGAACAGCCAGGAGTGATCCCTGAGTGCAGAGCCAGGAGTGATTCCAAAACAAACAAAATCTTAAAAAAAGAGGAGTTAAATTACTGTAGCTGTTTGTTAAATCTTGATAATGTTGACCTAATAATTTTTTGTGTGCTGTTAAAACTACAACAATAACAAAAAAAGACTATGTATTCTATGTCCTATAAACTGAGGAATGCTAAGCCGTCTTACTTTCTTATTTGTTTGTTTTGAGGCCACATTCAGCAGTTCTCAGGTCTTTCTCCTGGCTCCTAGTTTAGGAACTACTCTTGGAGGGACTCCAGGAACTATTTGGGTGCCAGGGACCTAACCCCAGTTGGCAGCGCACGGCAAGCCCTACCCGTTGTACTATCTCTCCATACCCTATCTTTTAAAACAGTGCTGAATGGGACTGGAGATATCTCTCTCCAGTCCCGGCACTGCCGACTGGGATTAGGTCCCTATCTCTCCAGTCCCGTGCACTGCCGACTGGGATTAGGTCCCTATCTCTCCAGTCCCGTGCACTGCCGACTGGGATTAGGTCCCTGGCACCCAAATTGTTCCTGGAGTCCCGCCAAGGATAGTTTCTGAACCAGGAGCCAGGAGCAAGACCAGTTGCCGTGTGCTGACAACTGGAATTAGGTTCCTGACACCCAAATACAGATTGCCTTGCATATGCTAACTGGGTTTGATCCCAAGCCCAAGCACAACAAGTATGTAGTTATTTCAGTAATATAATGAAAACAGAACAGAACTACACCGGACACAGCCCAGAGAACTTCCTGAGCATAGAGCCAGGAGTAAGCCTGGAGCAAATCTGGGTGTGGAGGACCTCCTCTTCCCAATGTGCTGGTTAATAAAATGAGATAATACAGAGCAATTTTATTAACCATCAGATTTACATATGGAATAAAATTAACATGATTTGCTTGTTTTTAATTTTTAAATAATAGGTATGAGTAATCTATCTCGAATGGATTAAATTAGATTGTTTCCAAACTTTTAAAATACTTGATATAGAGACATTTGACTATCTTGCAAAAGAGGTTTGGAAAGGACCATTTCTGGTGATCCAAAAATACGATGTCCAGAATTAAACTGGGTATCACTCATGTTTTGACTGTTTCCATCTATCAAAACTTGGTGGGGCGGTTGGTAGAAGTATTCCTGAAAGACTATAGGGGTAAAGTTTAAATTTATGATAATAAAATCGTGTCCATTATTCAAGAATATGCATTGGGTGCTAGCTCTTTGAGGTACAAAGGCTTCATTGCAGTTAGAAAATGGTGAAATCTTAGATTCTGGGTTTTTTTGGTGTGTGTGTGTGTGTGTGTGTGTGTGTGTATGTGTGTGTTTGTGTGTGTGCACGCATATGCACATGCTTCTGTAGTTTGTGCCCTGATCAAGATGCTACAGGTGTGTTATAGGTGCTACAGATGAGTGTAGGGGATGTCTGTGGGTTAGTTTTCATAACAGATTGTGTAAGTGCTTGCTTTTGTGCACACAACTTGTTTTTTCTTTGAATGTACTTTTAATTTTTATTGAAAATTTTTATATTTCTTCTGGGTCATTATCAAATGAATGTTGATATTCTTTTGGTCTTCTTCTTTCACATTCCAATTTAATATAAATTTTCATCTTTTTTTCGAAAATAGATATAGTGAAAGATTTGGTATCCCCAAGGGACTTTGACCCTGCCACTCACCTGGCCCTCATCAATGCTGTTTATTTCAAGGGGAACTGGAAGTCACAGTTTAGACCTGAAAATACCAGAACATTTTCCTTCACTAAAGATGATGAGAGTGAAGTCCAAATTCCAATGATGTATCAACAAGGAGAATTTTATTATGGTAAAATACTTTGACTTTTATTTCCGCTATGTGGTTTCTTAACACATATCCAAGAAAGAACAGAAAATGTGCATTACTCAAATTGATTGTTAGTCCAGCTTGGATTCTAATTCCGTTTTCTTGGCTCAATTTTCAAGAGTCTCTAATTAGCTGCTGAATGAATATTATGAAAATTGATACTTCTGATGTTTATTTAATTCATAAAGCCTATTGTTATAGAGTATCATTATTCATGTGAAAATTCCTGTCTGTATGTAAGAATATTCTGAGTTACTCCAAAATGTCATTAACTTCAGGGTTATTTGTAGTGAACCATATGTTTTATCTAGCTTTTGATTTGTTCTTCTTACCACATTTTGAATTCCTTTAAAATTTTCTGTCAGACTTGTAGATACATGGAGAGACACAATGACTCAATCACAGTTTAACTTCTTTAATAAGTTATAATTTATGATGTAACTCAATATTATTGGCATTATTTTCAAAGTTTCATTGACTTTTATAAATTAAGATGCTAACAATTCCTACTCATTATGTTGCACTATAATAACCTAAGTCATAGGCAGAAATGTAATTTTAAGTTAAATATATGTTAGAACTAGTAGCTTGCTCTATTTAAAATGCATTGTAAAATCAAAAGATTATAATCACAGTTAATAAACCTATCAATTAAATAGAATAAAGAAACAGTACTATTATATGAAAACTCAAATATTTAGTGTGATGTCTGAGGAATATAGACCAATTAAAAGAAAATTTTTTCTTGCAAAATATCATTTACTTTTGGAAATGGAAAAAATTGTGTTGCTTTAGTCCACATCCAACTGTGCTCAGTAGACTTACTCCTATCTCTGCACTCAGGGATTACTCCTGGCATGATTAGGAGGACCATTTGGGGTTCTAGGGACTAAACTGGGGTTGGTTGTGGTGAACTATTCAGGGTGCGAGGGACTGAACTGGGTGGGTCATGTAAAAGGCAGGTAGTATATCTATCAAGTAGCTTTACTATCCTTCAATACCCGAAGTGAAAATTTTTCAATAGTGCAAGTCCGTTTGTCTTAAAGAAGTTTTCACTCGTGAAAGCCTCTTCAATTTAACTAAATGAATAGAACACAACACAAATGATCTACTTCATTCAAGAACTGACCTTTAAGGTAATAGTCATCACAAATACTACACAACATATATACATTAAAACAACATTGACACAAACACACAATACACAATTATTGTGGAATGTCTAAATTTTATTTTTGCTGTGTAAACTTGAACTCCAAACTTTTAACTGTGATGAAAATGGTGTACCAGATATTTTCCATTTTTAGAAATCATGTGAACACATCTAAAAGAGCAAGAACAACCAGTGCTGGTGCCGATACTGGAGAATGGAACTCTCATTCACTATTGGTGGGAATGCCTTTTGATCCAGCCTTTTGGGAAAACAATATGGACATTCCTCCCAAAACTAGAAATTGAGCTCCCATTTGACCCAGCAATACAACTCCTGGGTGTTTACCCAGGGGGCCCTAAAACACGCAGCAGAAGCAAATCTGCAATTCTATGTTCATTGCAGCACTATACACAATAGCCAGAATCTGGAAACAACTTTAGTACCTGAGAACACACGACTGGATTAGGAAATGATGGTACATCTACACAATGGAATATTATGAAGCTGTTAGGAAAAATGAAGTTATGAGATTTGCCCATAAATGAATGGACATGGAGAATATTATGCTGAGTGAAATGAATCAAAAGGAAAAGGACAGATATTTAATATCTACATTAATTTGTGGGATATAAAAATGTTAGTATGAAACTAATACCCAAGGCCAGGGAAAACAGGAACCAGGAGGCCTTGTCAATAGTTGGAATCTACCCCAAGTGTATATGCTACAGATGTTAGGTAAGCTAAAGAAGGGACCAATAATTGTTGGTCCCTATTGCCAACTATTATTGGCAATAGTTTGCCAATACTGGAGAATGGAACTCCAGTTCCCCTCAGTGTATGTGTGACAAATCACAATGTGATAAACAGAGAGAGAGACAGAGACAGAGACAGAGAGGAGAAAAATGCCTGCCATAGAGGCAAGTTGGGGGAGGGGAAGGAAACTTGAGACATTGGTGTTGGGAAAAGTGCACTGGTAGATGGATGGGTGCTGGAACACTATGTGACTGAAACCCAATCATGAACAGCTTTGTAATTATCTATCTCCTGATTATATAATAAAATTTATAAAAGAAATGATGTGAATATTGGTAAATGCAGTTTATATCCATATTGAACTCAGGGCTTTATTTACCTAATCATTGAATTTCATTGTTTCTAATAATAACGTTTAGTTATATGCCCTTTTGATCTCATTAGCTAGTTTACAGTTCATTAAAAATTAGAAAATCCAGATATCATACTATTACAATGCAAGCTTATTCTACAGTAAAACAAATTCTGCATGGTTGAGGATTAATGTAAATTTCAAATTATTTTTAAATTAATTTAATTCTATGCCCAGATTTCTTATACACACAATTTTGGAATATAGTTATAAGATATTTAAACCTTTTGCTGAAAAGTTTTGAGATGAAACTTTTATCACCTTTGCTTTTAGGGGAATTTAGTGATGGGTCCAATGAAGCTGGTGGTATCTATCAAGTCCTAGAAATACCCTATGAGGAAGAGGACCTAAGTATGATGCTGGTGTTGTCCAGACAGGAAGTTCCACTGGCCACTCTGGAACCACTGCTTAAAGTGCAACTGATTGAAGAATGGGCAAATTCTGTAAAGAAGCAAAAAGTGGAAGTGTACCTGCCCAGGTAAGAGTTTATTGCCAAGTGATTAAGAACCCGGCCAGAGTGATAGCAATGAAGATCCAGAAAATTTCTTACCAATGACTTTGACTTTTAGTTTTGTTCTACTTTATTTTGAGGTGTCTGGGAGGGAAGGCAGGTTCTTGCCCTGGTCTGCCATCCCAATAGAGCCTCTCAAGAAGCTAGAGGAACCCCCACACTATGAGGGCAGCCATTTTCAACATCCGGACTCCACAGCTCATCATAGCTCCACCCAAGAGAAAAGCCGATCTCTCCCTAGTTCATCAGTAAATGCATGAACTGAAAGCCTACTACTGAGAGTATACCATCCACATGGCAGAGCCTGGCAAGCTACCCGTGACATATTTGATATGCCAAAAACCAGTAACAATTATAGATCTCATTCCCATGACCTGAATGAATGGTTTGAGGCTCTTCGTGTTCCTGAAGCGAGCAGATGCCCTTGGGCTACATTAGCGACATAAGGAGATGTTACTGGTGCCTGCTTGAGCAAATCAATGAACAATAGGAAGACAACTGGAAGCTACTTTATACTTTACATCTTCCTCTCTGCTTTCTCATCTCTATCCTCCTCCTCCTTTCTGATATTCTTTCATGCTCTTTCTTTCTAATATGAATCAATTACATCTTTAGAATCATTTTAGATTGTTTAATAGATTGTCCCTGAATTTTGAAAATCATTTGTAGTGACAGTTTTCTGTATTAATGTTTAAAATTAGTTCTAACCAGAGATAATTTCTGACACTGCAAGCAAATATCTGTACTTGTTGTTAGATTCAACCATAAGTAAGCAGGAAGAAGCTTAAAACCCTGTTTTTGGCTGAAAAGAATAAAATCAAATCAGAGCTTTGATGTACTTTGACTGCAAACCACTTTTTCAATCCTGCCTCTGGCGACTTACTACATCAAACATTTTGAAACATTCACAGACTTTTAGTTATGCCATGGATGTTGTACTATTCATCCTTCGATTTCTCTAAATATATTTTAGCATTGGTCTAAAAATGCCTTCCTTATATTTCTTTGCCATGTATTTTTTTAAACTTAGTCTTCAGGATATCGTTCTTGCATTGGTTATTCTAGAAAGGCCTTCTGTGAACTCCCTGTTGGAGTAGGTGGCCCTAACTTTTGATCACAAAGGCACCTCCTTCTTATTTTGTCTCAGTACAAAATAAGTATTCAGCACCCAGAAATGACGTTTCATAGGTGGCATTTTCTTTCTGAATGTTCTTCTAGATGAGTATTTTCATTTACCTATAATAGAGATAAAGCAAATGTTTTTAAAACTACACCAACAGAAGATATTGATTTTGTCCTTGAGAACATTAAATTGTAAAGGGGAAATTAGACCGGTAAACATATACAATCTGTTTATAGACATAATGTGTAAAAATCTAAACGAGACAAGTCATACATATAGACATCCGTTTGCATGTAGAGGTACAGTTATAAAGGCCATTTAATATGTAAACATTGTGCAAAAATCTAATTAATATGAATATTGAGGTGATAACATTGAGAGACAGAACATTGAGAGGCAAATGCATTAACTTATTTTATTCATTCTAATTATAGGAATTGTCATTTAAAAGCTACATCTTATGTAAATACTTATTTTTTTCTAAATCCACAGCAGATGTTTGCTTATATAATGAAGAAAATCTATTTGGAGCTCTATTTTTAGCCAGGAATGTATACTTATATACATATTTTAATGTTATATATTTATAATATAAAACCATTTAGAAGAAATACCTCTAAATTTCTCGGTTACACATAAAAATTAAGGTTCAAAGATAAAGTAAATATTAAGATATTTATTTTATACATTTAGTTTATAAAATTTTCCATATTACTTTGATATCTGCATAATTATATATAAAATGTATCTTACTCTAAAATTACTTAGAGGATTATTTTAAATGTAAATAGCAATATAACCTAAGTCTAGTAAAAGCTTTATTATTAATTTTCATACTACATAATTTCTTTTGATAAGAATTTTATTACAGTGTTAAAGCTTCCATTATTCAATTCCATGAATTAAGAGCAGTATCTCTAAATGCTTCAGTTTTGTGAGGATGTGAGGTTATTTAGAGTTATTATAACAAAATCCTAAATGAATGTATAATAAGTATAATAAATTTAATTCAACCATATTCACTAGAAAATGTGGGCCTGTAGGTCCTGCCCACTAAGAAAGTGAATGTGAGAAGTAGAAGAAAATTAAATTTGTATTTCTTTAGAGATATACTTCCAATTGTGCAATAGTTTCACTGAGAGTTCATGTTAATGCCTGTTACAAAACTAGATGTAGCTAATTAACACATATTCATTTCCCTAGGACTTCAATGAACTCTACATGGCTAATACAACCCAGGGGTATTAGTTGGCTAGATGGGATACATTTGTTGATTTTTTAAAAAAAATTTACTATCCTATAGATGCAAATCAAAACAACAATGAGATATCATCTCACGCCACAGAGACTGGCACACATCCAGAACAGCAAGGACAACCGGTGCTGGCATGGATGTAGGGAGAAAGGGACTCTCATCCACTGTTGGTGGGAGTGCCAACTGGTCCAACCCTTTTGGAAAATAATATGGACATTCCTTCAAAAACTAGATATTGAGCTCCCATTTGACCCAGCAATACCACTCCTGGGAATATACCCTGAAGACCCAAAAACACACAAAAGAAACATAGTCTGCACTTCGATGTTCATCACAGCACTATTCACAATAGCCAGAATCTGGAAACAATCTGAATGCCCAAGAACAGAAGACTGGCTAAAGAAACTGTGGTACATCTACACAATGGAATACTATGCAGCTTTCAGAAAAAGATGAAGTCACAAAATTTACATGCAAATGCATGGATGTCGGGGAGCGCCACCAGGGTCCCCGACAGTGCCGGGAAGCGAAGTTCCCTTCTACCTCCGGGCCGGCGGGAATAGATGAAGACTCAGGAATCCGATGCAGTTTTAAAAGGGCTTTACTATCACAGGATCCCATATACAATCCAAGAGCAGGGAAAACCTCCGGACTCTGGGTTCCCAGCTAGGCCCCAGCCAGGTGTAGGCCAAGATGGCTGCCACCACGTGTTGAGGCCCAACAGAGAATGGAGAGGACGGAGAAGCAAAAACGCCAAGGGAAGCCAAATGGCAAAAGGGTTTAAAGAGAGAGAGAGCGCTGCTTTTCTCTTGCAGCTTATTTAATAGCTAGAAATCCGCCCAAACGCCAGCCCAGCCTGTTCTGGGCTGGGCTATCTAGAGATGAAAACAGGAAAATAGCTTTATAGAAATGTAGCAACTTCAGGAGACCATCGGGCTGTTTACAAGGACCCAGAGATAATTAAAAGCCTCCTAGCAGAGCTGGGAGAAGCTATAGGCTAAATGTAACTTCCCCTGGCAGGAAGGATCAAATGCCCTCAGGTAATTTCTTCCAGCACCTCACCTAATGTCTTGAGCCAAGATCTGCCTGGAATTGCCTTTATAGGGTAGAGAAGGGGTTTCTGAGATGGCATGTCTCTGTACCAAAGACTAATACTAATGCCTGTTAAATAGTTCTCCAAGCCTTCACAAGAGTCTCGTCTACTTCACAGTAGTTTTGTGTTTTAGTTGCCTTTGAGTTATCAGGGAGCCATGCTTGCTTGCTTGGAGGCAAACAGCATTTCTCTCTGATCTAATTACCTAGAGATCCAACGTGGCCAGGCAAATATGCTGGTAAGATCTAGCTAGTCCCACGATGATTGTGGTAGCATGAGAGAATATTTATACCAGCCAGTACAGAATACATGGTCAGATAAGACTGCCACATTCAGACTACCCCCTATCCATGAAGTGACCTGCAGGAGGCAATCCAGGGCAGATGCAGAGGCCTAGGCTTTTAGGTGTCCTGCAACAGATGGACATGGAGAGTCTCATGCTGAGTGAAATTAGTCAGAAAATAAAAGAAAGATATAGAATGACTGCATTCATTAGTGGTATATAAATATATATCAGTGCTCTACTGTCACTGTCACTGTCTTCCCGTTCATCATCGATTTGCTCGAGCGGGCACCAGTAACATCTCCATATGACCTGTCTCATGCAATGAGAGCCCAATGGCACCTGCTTGCTCCAGGAACATAAATAGCCTCAAACCATTCCATCAGGTCATGGGAATGAGGTCTATAATTGTTACTGGTATCTGGCATATCAAATACGACACGGGTAGTTTGCCAGGCTCTGCCCTGCGGGTAAGTGCTCTAATTATGAGAAATGTTAGCACCACACCAGAACTGAACATTGAATGTACACAAAGGGAGTTACATGATAATCTCTAAATGTCTGTAGGGCAAGCCACAATGTAAGTAGAGAGAGAGAGAGAGAGAGAGAGAGAGAGAGAGAGAGAGAGAGAGAGAGAGAGAGAGAGAGAGAGAAATAAGAGAAAAAGTGCCTGCTATAGAGGCAGGCTCGAGGGAGGGGGAGGGAACTCGGGAATATTGGTTTTGGGAATGGGGCACTGTGGAGGGACGGGTGCTGGAAAAATGTATGACTGAAATCTTTTCCAATCATTAACATCTTTTTAATTGTACTTTGCACGGTAATATATATATTTTTTTTGCTTTTTTGGGTCACACCCGCGGCACTCAGGGGTTACTCCTGGCTCTGCACTCAGGAATTACTCCTGGCGGTGCTCGGGGGACCATATGGGATGCCGGGGATCAAACCCAGGCTGGCACAGGCCGGCCGCGTGCAAGGCAAACACCCCACCTCTGGGCTATCGCTCCGCCCAATAAAATATTTTTAATAAAAGATTTACTATCCTATAATATTCATGCAGCAACAATGAGGAACTCTCTACCTTCTCCATATTACAGCAGAAGTTGGTCCTAAAGTTTTCTAAATTTTCCTGATGGTCATCATTTTGTGACCCAGATTACCAAAGATTAAAATTTACTCATACTTATGTTCCAGGTATATTCAAATGTTTGTTTCAAACGGTTGTTTGATTTGTTTCAAAATGTGTTTGTTCAAACACATGTTTGAACAAACATTCAAATGTTTGTTTGTTAAACATTCAAATGTTTGTTTGTTTCAAATGGTTACTACAGTTTTATTCATATTTATATAGAGAGAAGGCAGAGCCTGGCAAGGTAACTGTGTGGTATTTGATATGCCAAAACCGGTAACAATTATAGACCTCATTCCCATGACGTGATGGAATGGTTTGAGGCTCTTCATGTTCCTGGAGCAAGCAGATGCCCTTGGGCTACACTAGCATGCCACAGAATGTATGGAGATGTTACTGGTGCCTGCTTGAGCAAATCCATGAACAAGTGATACAAGTGATATAGAGAGAAATATGAAATTAAAAATACAGCTTCAGATTTCTGTGATTTTACTGCTGTCTTGAACTGCTTTTGAGATACTTTGATTCCTATTATATTAGATTTTATTCAAATAACATTATGAATAAAATATCACCCATAAGAAATATATGGTGTTTGGAGATGGGACAAAGGGTCTATTACTTTTTGCATTTTTTGTTACTGTCCCCTTGAAAAATAAATGCCACAGTGATCAGATGCTGAATTGATTACATTTGTATCCCCAATATAAAGATATTTGAAGAGGTGAAAATAGTTACATCTATGTTATATCATTAAAACACATTATAATGTCACATTATAATGCCACATTATAATGCCACACTGGAGTGACTTGTGCACAGTCATACACTTCTAAAATTTAAATTACATTGCCATATATTCTTTAAATTATTAATTATGGCAAAGAGCTCAACTAATATGTATAATCCATGTGAAGAATATAAAGTCCATGAGAGTAATGACTGAGACAGACAATCATATGAACTAACTTTTTTTTATTTTTTAAGTTACATGTTTTTAACATTAGTTTTTGTCTTGTTCCAAATAAAGGTACTTTTATAATACCTAAATGGATTATTTTGTACTGACTTGTTTTATTTGGGGGTCTGATGTGTGTATGTGTAGGGGCTACTCCAAGATCAGTTTTTGATGGTCATTAATGGTGGTGCTTGCAGCACATTATGCCTAGGATCTAACCTAGGGGCTCTGCATGCAAAGTATGTGGTCCATTTTATTGAACAATCTCTGGAATTCTAAGTAAAATTTTAAAACTTGATTTATTGTATACTCTTGCTTTGCCATTGTGCTTATATGGCTTAGATAGAAGATTTTTCTAAAATCAAGTATCTTAATACTGAAATTCAGTGAGCCAGGCATGGTATCTTTACACTCCAACTTCCATAGTCTCAAATTTTTCATTTATGATTAGAAAGCTAAAAGCTAAAAGGTATAAAATGAGTCCTGAGAAACATCATAGTGGGTGAAAGAGACAGCAGAGGAGTAAGGCACTTACAGGCAGCTAAGCTGGATGATCCCTACTACCATGGCCCCCTGAGCCTTATCTGGAGTGATGCTGAGCAGAGCCAGGTATAAGCTCTGGGCACAGCTCGGTGTGGCCCAAAGTTCTTTGTCCAGCCATCACACCCCCAACATCATGTTAGTTAGAAAATGTTTCTTATTAAGGAATTTCAGCTTTGCATTTGTAGACGAAAACCATTATATAAACCATCTGGCTTTCTTTTTTGGACTGCAGTAGGTGGGGTAACATACCCGACATGCTCAGGGCTTACTCAACTCTTGGCTCTCTGCTCAAGGACTTTCTTTGACAGTGTTTAGGGCACCACTCAGGGTGTTGGGGATAAAACACTGGTAAGATACATAAAAGACAGGCTCTTTACCTGCTGTACTGACTCTCCCACCTGCATGTTTTGTTTTGTTTATAATAGCAGCATTGTAGTAACTTTTCATTGGTAAATTCAGTGGGTGAAACATTGTCTGCCCATTTTTTAGTTCTTCTTTTAATATGCTATTATTGAAAATACAGTAATTAGTAGTGGGTGCTTTCCATTTAGAAAGATTTGCATTTAGATGATTAAATGAGGTACTATGCATAAAAGAATTTCTTTAGTGCCTGGGACACAGTAAGCGTTCAATTATATGGGAGACGATGAATGTTTATGTTAACACCTTCACATTAAGTAGGAGGAGACTATAAATGAATACTAGCTGATTTTTAATTTGATTTAGAAAGACAAAGAATGAATACTTGAAAATTATTTACATTTCTTTTTTAAACTTTGGACAAACATACAAATATTTTTTATTTTGCTTCAACTTATGTGTTTTATCCTAGATTGGGTACTATAATGATTATATCATTAGACTTGACTAATTTGGTTCATAGAAATAGCACAAAGGGTAAAGCACTTTGTAATCAGCCAACCCTGGTTTAAATACATAAGGTCCCTGCGCCCTGCCACAAATGATTCCTGAGCACAGAGCCAGAAGTAAGCACCGATTACAGCTGTGTGTGCCCCCAAAGCCAAAAGTGAATGAATGAATGAATGAATGAATGAATGAATGAATGAGGACTTGATTGATTTATGGTTAGAGTAGAAGACTTTCAAAAGCCCAATATAGTCTCTTCAACAGTACTAGGAATGGGGGTATTATTTTCCACTTGCCAAACAGAGAAATGATGGAACTTGCCCAAGTTTGTTGTTTAAATAAATAATTCTCACCTGAAATGGAAGCCTTAGAGATGTGAACTAAATCAAACTGCTTTTAAGAACTAAGGACCCCCCCCTACTGATATATGCCTTATTTTTCTATTTTTTGGAGCATCAGAACTTACATAAAACACCTGGATCCATATTCCTATCCCGCTAATAGGTGTAGGACTTTGATTTAATTATTTCATCTCTCTGCTTCTCAGTTTCTTCTGTTAACTGAGGATGGTAATAAGCATTCAAAGAACAATAGAGATATTTAAATTAATCTGTTTTAATACTTATAGAACAGAGCCTGTTATATAGTAACTTCCACAAAATTTATCAAAAAGTAAATAATAACTATAAAATATATGCACAAATACCTAACTCAAGCCATCAAAAAGTATTATACATATTTTCTGTTGACTCACCTTATGTATAGTGTAAATGAAAACAATTCTGCTTTTTTGATTTGTTTTGGAGTCACACCTAACTGTGTGCAGGACTTACTCCTGGCTCTGCACTCAAGGATAACACCTGACTGGGCTTGGCAGACCATATGTAGTACTGAGGATTGAACCTGGGTCAGCTGTGTGCAAGGCAAACATCCTACCCACTGTTTCAATCCAGGGAACAGTTCTACTCTTACAGACGATATCTGATCAATATCTGATTTATATAAACAGAAAACAAAATGAACATTGCTATACCTAAATTAAAGCATGTTTGATGTATACTTTTTAATCTGTTGGCTATATTTTCCATGAACAAGAGCCTGACTTACTCCTCTTGATATCTGAGTCTTGTTTATGCAGTCATTTCATCGCCCTTTAAAATAAGGCACCAGAGATCAGGAGCACTGTAATATTTTAAGACTGACAGGCTTAGCATGTGTGTGTGTGTGTGTGTGTGTGTGTGTGTGCAGTGTTCTGGATGAACTTCAAGGCCTCACACATGTGAGGCATGTTTATCTCCAGCACTAGACTTAGCACTTTATTTTGACATTAGACATTTACAGTCCATGATCTTTGGCATCTTAAGAAAAGGGAAAACTTCTTGGTTACTACCAAGTGTTTTCACTTTTTTAAAAACAAATGTGAAAGTAAAAGTTTTAAAATAGTGAAAAAATTTAAGATTTGTTTATGCAATTCTGTTTTGTCCATACGCTTACCAGAACATTGGTTGATCTAATCCATTACCTTGAGATTGGCCTTTCTCAATGGTTACAGAGGAAAACCATTTTAGGACCAATTTGAATTTCAGTGAAATTTCAGTATTTTTTAAATTTAATGTTCTATTTATGACTACTGTTCTTACTTTCATTTGATTAAAAAAATTATTTTTACCAAAGTTATGAACATTTATGTCTCAGAATTTACCAAATCCATTAAGAAAATAAAAATAGGGGCTAGATGACTGCTCAAGTGGTATAATGGATGTCTGGTATATCCAAGGTCCTAAGTTCCAGGCTTGATAGAACAAGACCCCTAGAGTGCTGCCAGATGAGGCCCTGAGCATGACTGGGTGTGGCCGGTAAGCTAAACTCTCCCAAAAGCAGCCCCAGCTCTCCCTAGCACAATGGATGGTACTTCTCTAGCCCCCACTAGGGTAGATTTCAGCCATAAAGTTGAGTTCTAGCTTCATTACTGTCTCGGGGGCGGAGGTCACACCTAAGTAAACTTAGGGCTGACTCCTGGCTCTGTGCTCAGTGATCATGGACCAGTTATCTGTGGACCATATGGGGTGCTGCAGCTTGAACCTGGGTCAACCACATGCAAGGCAAGCACCTGACCTGCTGCACTACTGCAATCCAGCCCTTGATAATGAAACATTTATTCTAGTATCTATTACAGTGTTTTGTCTATAAGTTTTTTCTAATTAGGTGTTGCAGGTGTGGCTGTGGTGCCCAGCTGCATCGGCAGGTGGCAGAAAGGAGATAGGCTTGTCTACACCCAGGGCTCGGCCTCATGGGACCTGGATGGTTGATGGTCTGACATAGAAAAAGACTGGGCCCTCTGGGATGAACCCAGAGCTCGGCAGAGCCTGGCAAGCTACCCGTGGTGTATTCAATATGCCCAAAACAGTAAAAATAATGAACCTCATTCCCACTGAATGGAGATGTTACTGGCACCCACTCAAGCAAATTGATGAACAATGGAAAGGCAAGTGACAAGACAACTGACTATTTCGTTATTGCTTGTGATGTCTCCCTCCTTGTTCAAGCACAAGCAAGTACTACTGTCAAAATTCATTAAAATTCTTTCATCTATAATGCAAAATTTTAAAATCAACATATCTAACATTGTATTCTTGTGCCAAGTAACGTGATGTTAGTAATTAAAGTCATGTTCCCCTCTGTGTTATTCAGGTTTACCGTGGAGCAAGAAATTGATTTAAAAGATATTCTGAAGACTCTTGGAATAACTGAAGTTTTTATAAAAAATGCAAATTTGACAGCCTTGTCTGGTAGGAAAAAATATTTTCTTTCTCCCCTTTTTCTCTTTGAGTTTGACAGTGACTCTTGGGGGTCACTCCCAGGGATATCTAGGAGGTTGATCCAGTAGTACTGAGGAATACAGGGTGCTGGAATTGAAACTTATGCCCATACATACAATGTACATGAAGTCCTTTGAACAAAATCCCTGAGTCCATAAATAAAATTTTAAAATGTATATTTCTGATCACAAACAATTGCCAAAGCTATAATAAACCAAAAAATTGAGTTTGCTAAGGAGATGGAGTTGATGGAACCCTGGAACACAGTGCAGTGATGCGGACACTGCTGGTGGTTTCTGAATTGGAACATTGTATGCCTGAAATTTTATTAAAGTCTTTTAAAATCACAGGGCCTAAAAATAAAAAGCGATAGTGTTTATAGCATGTAATATAAGCTTGGATTCAATCCCCACCCTAATCCTCCCAGCTAAACTATGTTTTTATAAAAATTCATAGAATGATGTTATTTGAATCCTTTATCACATGGTTCTAATGTTTGGCATTTGACTTGGAAATAAATAAGATATTTAAATTCTGTAAGCAGAAACTTAAAAAATATCTTTGTCCCATTTCTTACCTTTGATAATTGATTATATTCCTCAAAAATCTCTCTTATGCCTTTGATGTCTTCCATCCTGACACAACACCTTCGAGGTAATCAATAAATGTATTGATTGGACATTTCAATATGTCCAGTTACAATAAATCATATAGGGGAGAAAGAAGATAAATAAGAGCCTGCTATGAGAACTAGACGTTTTAAAAAAGAATGACCAATAAACTGAAGTGAGAATTTGTCAGTAAAAAGCATGTACCAAATGCATATTATCATACTGAAAATTGAAAATTTTGTGCTAAATAGCTCAAGAAAAAGAATCTAATTCAATTGCTGAATTGAAGTATCCTATTTTTAAGGAAAACATTCTTAATATGATAACAGTATTAAATTATTTGGAACATGTAAAATCCTTCTGGAGATATTTTTAAGACATGATCCTAAAAAATGTATCTTAATAAGTTGCACATGAACTTAAAGCTTAGCTAATTTATGTACTGGTTATTTTCAATCCCTCTATAAAACAGGGGAAATAAAACAACTTTTTCTGACACAAAGACATATCTTTATTAGACTGTAAATAATATATAGATAAAAGAAAACAAATATGTATGTATATAAAAATAAAAGAAATTTAACATATAAGACATTTTATGTGCAACTTATTGAACCCAGGTTTTGGTCCAAAAGTTAAGATGGTAGAGAATTCCATTCCTTAATAGTTGACTTGTTACAAGAGAGTAAGTATTTAGTTTTCCTTTCCTGAAATAGTAAGCATCCTAAAAAGGATCAAGCTGACTGAATAGTAACTTCTGAACCCGCAGTGTGAGGACATGTGGCTTGAGTGCATAGATACTGGTGCCCCCACACCACAAAATTGTGTCTCCACGCACAGAGAAGAAAAACAATGTAGGCTGAGTGGATTCTTGACTTTTGAGAAATTCACATGTAGTCTATAATCAACAGGCCTTGCCTTATTAGATTTAGGATTGCTTAAATTGTTTTCTGAGCAATAGTCAGCTTTAACAATGAGATAACATGCTGTTTCGTTCTACAATTTTGTCCTCTCGCTTTGAGAATATACATTCTCAAACAGTAATAGTTTTTCTAAATATCAACTATAATATGTTCCTGAACATAGAAGATAAATGAATTTTTCCCCAGGAGAAGTTTTCATGCCAGATATCTCAATCTAGGGCTCTGAATTTTTCCTGTGGAATTGTCAAGAAGCTAGGACCTGTGGAGATTCCATATGAATGTGCTTGTACTTGAGAAATACATTTTAATGTTAAGTGTCTTAAAGTAATCAACTTGGTACCTTCAGAATGGCACCTTTTACCTCCGTTCTGTGGCACCTTAGAGTGAAATGCATAGGTCCTGACAATGTCCTATTGTATTGTTTCCTATGTTGCTTCTATATCGAAAAGACCCTAGGCTGTTTTGTTCTATTCTGCAGTGGGAGCATTTCTTTTCTTTGTAATCTATTTTATTCTTTCCTGGGTATAGTTTTGCTTGCCTGGGTTATATTCTATTTTAAAACTTTTTAGTTTACTATTATTTAAAAAATTTTAGTCACTGTGAAATTATAGAGTTATCTTGACTGGTTCAGGCATACAATGTTTCAGCACCAGTCCCTTCACATGTCCACTTTCCTTCACCAATGACCCCACCCCCACCACTTGCCTTCCACCCGCCAGACTGCTTGTATTAGAGGCATTTTTTTCCCTGCTTTTCCCTGGGGACTATTCCAATCAACTTGGGGGTTATTTTTAGGAGGAAGTATTTTCCACACTTAAGCTTGTCTTCTTTAGGAGTTGGTAGATTATGTCTTACCAACCAACCGGCCAATGCCAGCTGGTAATTGCATTCTTTCTTACTAAAGTTTTATTTTCAGTTTTATTAGAGATTCCTTATGGTCACATGCAAATACTCAAGCAGTTTTTTCAAATACACTACCCTGAGTAGCCTTGCAGTGGCAAATTAAGTATTGTGGTCAGTGTAGCTTGAAGCTTTTGACTTATTGTGAAAGTTTATAAAGTAATTCTTTATTGCACATGAAACAGAAGGAAAAAAAAGAAACAGAAGGGTACACCTGTACATTCTGAATGCAGATGGTTTGTTGACTTGATATAGTACAAGGATCTTTCAAGTTCATGCATTTCGTGTGTGAAATCTTTAATGAAAACATCTATTAGAATTGAATTACTCTTAGGGTCCTGTTAGGTACCTGGTAGGTGTCTCCTAAAGCATAAAATGAGGGCAGAAAGGAGAGTTCCTTTTGGCACACTTCATATGTTTCATTTTGGGAAAAACATGGATGGAATTAGAAATCATAAGGCTACATGAAGAAAACCAGAAGAAGGATAACCACAGGATAATATCACTTGTATGTGGTTTAGAACAACTAGATGAGGGAATTCAATGTTTTAAAGGGGGAAACCCAGATCAACCTTAGCCCCAGTGTATAGGGAGGAGAAGGAAAGAAAGAGTGGAAAGGAAAGGAAAAAGACAGACAAGAAGCAATACAGGGGGCCTGAGCCATAGTCCAGCGGGTAGGGCTTTTGCCTTGCACATGGCCTGCCTGAACTGGCCCAGGTTCGATCCCTGGCAACCCATATGGTCCCCTGAGCACTGCCAGGAGTAATTCCTGAGTGCAGAGCCAGGAGTAACCCTGAGCATCGCCGGGTGTGACCCAAAAAGCAAAAAAAAAAAAAAAATAATAAGAAGAAGCAATACAGACCAGGTCAGGGGATAAAAGTTAGGGAATGATAGAGCCAAATCACAGTCAACAAAACTGAAATCCAGTGACCCAAACTTTAACAATCAAATTGATGATAGGGCAAGCTGTGGGGGGAGGTGTGTGAGAGGTTTGGGAGGGAACTTGGAAACATTGGTGGCGGCAAATCGACACTGGTGGTGGGAGAGGTACTGCAATATTGTATGTCTAAAATTGAACTACGAATAACTTGAAATCATGGTGCCTTAATAAAAAAAAGTATGTTAATAAGAAATACAGTAGTGATTGCCCTCAAACACTACACAATTCAGATCTTCAGAATAATTTGATGAAATAGTTGAAGCAAATCTCTTAAGCTTTCAGTAGAAATTCTATGATTCTTAAATTGAGATTAATTAATCCCAGCATGCCAACCACCCAAGATATATTTTATCTTTACATTCTCTGTCTTTTATATACACACTGACACCCTGATTTATGATCATTTATTTGAAAACTCTCTTGATAACTATGATACTTATCTTTCTGGTTCTTCCCTGCACTGCTTATGTGGGTACCATGTTTTACATGGTTAGCATACTTTTCACAATTTTAGTTTATTTAACTTTCCAAATAATGTGAAATTATTAATGATTAAAGTATATATCACAACAAGAAACCTCTCAGAAATACAAAATATATTACCATCCATTTGCTTATTGTCTTCTACCTTAATTTTATGGAATTTTATGGTATGGAATATATATAACATTAGTCTCTTTCCTTCCATGTCTATTCCTTTTGCTTACTAACTTTTCCAAGGAGACTGATAGAATGAGCCAGGTCCTCTGTGATAAAAATTAAGAAATGATTAAAAAATAATAACTGCTCTAAAGAAAACATACAGACTTGCACTGTGTGTGTGTGTGTGTGTGTGTCTGTGTCTGTGTCTGTGTCTGTGTTTCTTATTCAAGACAATTTTTAACACCAGGAGTCATTTGATCATTCCTGGAAATAGTTTTGCTTGTTGGGTTTTAGAAGTGGAACTGGAACTTACTAGGGAGAGGGCACAGGGGAGAGGTCTACAGCCTTGTGATTTACAGAGCACAAAACAAGGCCACAACATGAGTTATATAGACCTAAGTGTTATCTTTTGAAGAGCAGAGAGCTCTGAGCTAGATAAAGATAATGTTTTAAAGAGGAAACAGAGGTGGGTGGCAGGAGCCTAGTTAGGAGTGGGGCAAATAGCAGAATAGGAACACTCTGGGTCAAAAGATAGAGAATATAAGTGACTATAGACATTTAAATGCAGAATCTCTTTAACAAGAGCTTAGAAAAGAATAGGATTAGGTGCCTATAAAATGTGAAATAGAGGTTTTTAGGTGATAATGATTTCACTTCATATGTCACTGTGTATTTTTCAGAATTTTACCAATGTATCTATTACTACTTTAATTAAAATTCTGACTTAATAACTAGAAAAAAACATTTTAAAAGCACTAACACTAGAATTTGAAAGCACCAAGTAAGGCACTCATTATTATTATTATTATTATATTATTATTATTATTACATTTCTACCTTTTAAATTAAGTAGTGAACATTTTATCTTTCTTCAAAAATAGCAAGTGTGATTTTTCAGAGAGCCAAAAAATAAAACCACCTAAACACACACACACACACACACACACACACACACACACACACATAAACACTTTCACTGTCTCTTGTTTCTGGAAAAAGCAAGACTGAATCTTTTGCTAACACATCTTGAATGGACTCTTTCTTTTTCCATTCCATGCATCCACCTTCATTTCAGATTCTCATTTCAGCTGCCCCAGACTCTTTCAATAGCCTCCTAAATGGTTTCTAATCCATCTCCCATCTCCTCTGTCTTATCTACCATGGCCAAGATGAATCATCTTAAAATTGGCTCTCAGATCCTCCCGTTTCTGTTACAGTCTCCCTCAGTCTGTAATGCAATGTCTGTCTGCTCACCAAGGCATTAAGACTTCAGCTTTTTTTGTTTGTTTGTTTCTTTTTTTTCTTTAACTCTGGTTGGTTCTTTAAACACAGTTTGTGCCCCAACTGATCTGTTAATCACCGTGCCTCATGTTCCTACCTACCCCTTTCTTTATGAAATCTGTCCTGCCCAAACTGCCTCTTTTGTTTGTATGTTTGGTACCAAACCCAGCAATGCTCAGGGGTTATTTCTGGCTTTGCACTCAGGAATCAGTTCTGGCAGTACTCAGGATACCACAGGGGTGCCAAGGATGAATCTGGGTCAAAGCTACAGTACAGTAAGACGTAAATTTGTTCTGTTTGTTCCACAAACAGACGTAGATTTGTTTGTGGAACAAACAGAACAAATCTACGTCTTACTGTACTGTAGCTTTGACCCCTCAGCTCCAATGTCCCCAAATCTACCATAATGCCACCAACCAGATTTAACCAATCCTTCTAAAATTCTACAATAATCTATACTTTACTGTCACACTATTACGTAATAGTCATTCTCATTATCATTATTTATGCATCGTATCTTCCTTGCCAGTCCTTATACTTCCCACAGATTGATTCTTCTGTGTGTTTAGGAAGCACCTAGCACTGTGCTTTCTGATTAGTCCTCGCTGCATGAATTAAGGTGAAATGCTCTATGTCTATTGCCTCTATTTTTTATCTAAATTTGATATCCATTGCTTTTGATGCTAAATTCCATTAACATAAAACACAGTGAGGACACAATGAACATCTAGAGAGTAATGAAAATTGTTTTCGTCTCAGGCTCAATTTAAAATGTTCATCTAGTTGCAGCAAGGATCCTGTTATAGAGCAGGGTTATTTTGGTAATGGAAATGAATGGCTGTTGGCATTTGGATTAATATATAATCCTCTTGGAAGGTGTAAGGGGAAGGAGAATGAGAGTACTAAATCCTTCAGCATGAAGCACATGCTTTAATAAAGAAGCCAATAAAATAGAGGAATTAAGAAAGAATACGGCAAATGCCATATTCAGGTCAGACTTAAGTGCTTAGATTTATGCAGCACTGGAGCTCCCATCCTGCCCTGACTTGTGTTCTTTCTCCTTGTGCCTGGAAACCAGAGGACGGTATTTTCCTTCCATTTCCATAATTCCAATTCTCCTCCTACTCTCTCAGCTAACACACACCATATTTTTTGACCCTTGTTGTTTTCTCATTCACCCTTTGCAGCTACTGCTATAGGTAACTTCTAAAATCAAAGCAGCTATATGCCTCTGCTTCAGGACAAAGTCTAGATTTTCTAGCCATCAAGGTTCAATTCTGAAAATCAGATACATCCTCTTTTTGTTACACCCTTCCTCCTCATAGCCAGCTCCACTTTGTGAATATTCTCCTGTGCTCCCTTGCTCTGTTCTTTTTTTTTTTTTTTTTGGCCTTGGAAAATGGTGTCATACCTAGTGGTGTTCAGTATTTACTCCTCGCTTGGTATTCTTTTGTTGTTGTTGTTGTTGTTGCTTTGTTTTGGGTTCACACCCATTGGTGTTCAGGGCTTATTCCTGGTTCTACACTCAGGCATCACTTCTGGTCGGACTCAGGAACCATAGAACTACTTGGGGTGCTGGTGATTGAAGCTGGTGCAAGGCAGCCACTCTACTTGCTTTACTAGTATTCTACCCCCCATTCTGGCTTTTACACTTCTATTTAATCTTCATGAACCTGTCAAAAATATTTTGGTCTCTGAGAAGCTTCCCTTGACATCTCTCAATTCTATTTCTCATTCTAGTGCTTCATCTGGACTCACAGCACTTAGCACTAACCTCTAATATCACTTTTACCTTTCCCTTAGACATGTGTTCAAATTCATGTTTCGAACTCATAGGTCTCCATAACAGGAACTGTGTTATAGATTCTTCTCTGATAGCAGAGTCCCACACAATGTAGGAAGCAAGATAGGCAGGGATGGGTGGGTTGTGCATGCTGTGATGAAATGTCAGTAGGCCCAGCTTTGCTATAGGGCATGAGAGGTGTCCCCTCCTAGATATCCAGCTGTCACCATCCCCACTCTCTAGTCACTATCACAGTCCTTCTCGGACTGCTTTAATATTCCGAGTTTATATCTTCTTTTTGTTGTTATTGAATCATGGTGAGATTCACAGTTACACGGTTGTTCATGATTGGATTCTTGTTATATGTTATAATTCCAACACCCATTCTTTCACTAGTGTTCATTTCCCACTATCAGTGTCCCCAGTTTCCCTCCCACCCCCCAAGCCCCCTGCCTCTGTGGCCTCCCTCTCTCATTCTCTCTCTCTTGCTTCTTCTCTCTCTCTCTTACTCTCTCTCTATTTATATCTTCTTCCTGCAATAGTTCTTTCCTCCTCCCAGAAACACTAACTTTGGATTTATTTTTTGTAGTCGATTCCTTGGTATTCAGCTCAGGTTGATCTCGAACGTGCTCTCTAAAAGCATATGTCAAGTAGTTTCTCTTCCCTAGTTATCTGTACTTCATCATCTTTTTTTAATTTTATTATTGTATTTTATTAGTTACATTTACCACACCCTGAAGCTAAGGTGATTTACTTATTTCCATATATATATATATATATATATATATATATATATATATATATATATATCTTGGTATTTAATGTCTACAGTTCCCTTTTTATGAAGCACCTATTTAGTTCACTTAATATAACCAGTGCATCAACAATGTGCAGTACATAGGAGTACTTAGTTCCAGATTGAATGATAAATGAATGAATGGTTATTGCTTCAATAACAAAATCTGTCCAGGTAAACAAACACTATTCCTGTCTTGAAGTAGCTAAAGTTTTAAAAGTTCCTGGGCAGGACTGAAGCTAAAAATATTATAGCAACAAAAGCACAGAGATTGTTTTTGGTATTTTAGGTTTCTGTTATGGAACTGTCTTCGTTTTGTTATTTTAAGAATGCCTTTGGTGACGCAGAAATCTATTTAAATTGGCTGTGTTTAGGATTAGTACTACCAAGAAAGGAGTAACGTCCGTGTTCCTGGTGGTTGCTGCATCAACTTTATACTAATCATAGATGCTGATTGGTGCGCCACACAAATGTGTCATATGAACAGGTACTCAATTAACATTTTCTCAGGGCCCAAATTAATGCCATAATATTTTTCCCTGCTTTCTTCAGAAAAACTTGAGTTATTGCCCAGCTCTTTTTTTTATAAAGCTTAGAATTTGCTGGCCCTATTCCCATCACATCCCTCCTCAAATTCCTGGTTCCCCACAGCCTAGAGGAAAGTGGAACCAGTCACTTGGCAAGAGGAAAAGACTGCCTGGAGCTACTGTTAGGAATATTTGCTTGCTGTTATAATTCTGTCTTTGATTTCTATTTTCTTATTTAAAGAACAGCTGACTTTTCTCTAGTTCTGTGCCTAATCACAATGCAATCACCGATGCAATCTTAAGGATCTCATGTTCTTAGTCATTAAATAACAGTGCCTAAGAGCTTCTAACGACATGAAAATTATTGTGCATGAGAAATAAGAGGGAAAGGACAGGTCCAAACTCTAGGAGTAAGTGTATACCCTAGCAGGAACGACAACACATAATTGCAAAAGACTGGGCAATATTTATGAGTGAGTTGCAGAAAGCTGACCACTTGCATTATGCCTGCATTACCTAATCTAAGGTTTGGTGGCAGCAAACACTTGATTCTGAAACAACTTTCAGCTAGTATTTTATTGTAATGTAACTACTTGAAGGTTTTCTGCCCAATGAAAAATGTTTCACTTCCCCCCTCAGCATCTATGAAGAGATTTGCTTTCTTTTTGTTTTTTTGGGCCATACCCTGCAATGCTCAGGGTTTACTCCTGATTTACAAAGCACAGGGTTTACTCCTGTGCCTTAGAGATCACTCCTGATGAGCTCAGTGGACTATATGGATGCTCTATTGAATCCTGATCAGTGCATGCAAGAGCTTCACTATTGTTCAGGCACCAATGAGGGAATTTTTTTATTTTGTCAGTTACATTTTTTCTTACTTGTCTACCTAAAGGGATGGTGTTTTTCTGAAAATTGTGTCTTGAGATCTCCTTCACAGCTGCAAATGTTTGCTGTCCATCATGTGAAACAATTAATCATCTTATGAAAACTGTCACATTAGATTTGATTTTTATTTTGCTATATTTGAAGAGAGAGAGTGAGAGAGAGAGAGTGATTACATATACTGTTTTGTTGGTCACTGTTCCCTTTGTTTTTCTGCTTGGGTTTTTAAGGGTTGTTTCTGGTGTGTGTGTGTGTGTGTGTGTGTTAGGGTGTGTGTGTGTGGGTGTTTTGTGTAGACTTTGTACCTCTCTATTGCTCTTCTCTATCAATTTTCTTAGAGCACCTACAATAAATTACTCTACTGTGTTTTATTTATGCAAGAATGACCTTTATACCTATCATTTTGAATAGACTGTGGTAATAGTGCCTGTAGGGTGGTTAGGCACAAAATCTTATAACATAACTAACTCCTTTATTTCAACACTGGCTAAATTCTTATGCATTTTGCAAGCTGTGTTTAATACTAAAAAATGCACATTACCATAGCATTTCCTTTATTTAGTTCCCTTCAGTCATTAAGTTCCACTTAATGCCAGAAACCAAGTTGCTAAGGGAAAAGGCACAAAGAAATGGGCAGACCAGGTCTATAGGGGTATCGATGGATATAGTAAAGGCTTCAGCAATACTAGATCTTGAATACAGCATGAAAGTGATGTTAGGAATCAGAGGAGAGCAAGATAAGGCCTGATAATGCTCAAATCTGAGCCTTGAAAGATTGGTTATCTGACTAAAAAGAGATAAGGGAATTATTGGAGAAACAAAGACAGAAAAAGTAAAGTGTGATAGATTCAGGCTATTGCAGTTCAAATAATCTGGAGCAAATTTTATAAAGTATAGAATATAAAAGGAAGGAAACAGGTCATATTGCAGACTGAACCATATGCAGCTATTTAAGAGAAGGTAGAAACAAGAACGAGCAGAAGAAGGCATACATGTGTTTCGATAGAACTTTATTATTTCATTTTCAAAATCTTTATAGAGTCTTGAATGATTTTATAATAGAAAATTTTATTTGCTCCCTATAGATTTAGTTAAAATCACCTAGAATAGAAAACTATTTAGGCTTTGAATCTGTAATTTTAAAGATAGACAAAGATTTTGTTTACTGGTTTAAATGATTTTATGGTTTCTGAATTATTTTGCTGTCCTGTGCTTTCCGTGATTCTCATAATTTTTGTGTATCAGTAAAATTCAGTTCATCACAAACCAGTTCATTTGGTTCACTTAAAATATATTTATATAAGAAGTACTATAATATTTTAAGAGAAATAGAAATATTCTGTATCTTATTTGTGGAGGTGGGTTCAAAGAGATAAACTAGAAAAACAAAACAAAATATGTAAATATTATAATATTGTAAATAAATATAAAATTTGTAAATATGTAAATATTGTAAATATTTAAAGTGTACATAGTACTACATATGTATTTACATAGTACACTTTAACAGTAACAGAACTGTACATAGTATTTTTTTGTTTTGTCTTTTGGGTCACACCTGGCAGTGTTCAGGCCTTACTCTTGGCTCTGCTCTCAGGGAATACTATCCAGAGCTGGAGGGACCATATGTGGTACCAGGGATTGAACGCAGGCAGGCTGCATGCAAGCCAATGCCCTCTACCTGCTGTAGTTTCTTTCTGTCTTCCCTCTGACAGTATAATTTTATGCTTAAAAAAATTAATGGTTAGGCCCTGAAGAAGCTTTCTTCCACCCAGCTTTTAATCCCCCACCAACCTTCGATGACCCAGCAAAAGATTCCAGACCATTTCAGCCCAGATTATGTCCAAGGCAAACACTTAGCTGCTGTATAAGCTCTCTGGATCCTGTATATAAAAGTTTAAAGTAAAAAGGTTATAACTATTAATTTTCTCTTCACAAAATGCACTCTAAAAAACTGCCATAACATGAGATGAATTATTTCATAATACAGTGCATATCTATATAAGCTGAGAAGTAACATCTTCCTTAAAATATATTCAGAATGGCACTATTAGTTTTCTTAGAGTTATTCAATAAGAAGGTGCTATGCAATAGATATGCCAAAAAAGTTGGTTAACATCATTTTTTATGCATATAAGATATTTATGTGTTTTGAAAAGCCTAAAATAAAACCATTCACTATAGAGTAGGATCTTGTTACTTATAAAGTCTTACTAAGCATTCTAATGGAAGCTCAATTGTTTTTTGTTCAGGCTATGTGCAGTCCCCAACAGTGTTGGGGTTCATTGGGTTGTCTGGTCACATTTGGGGCTGGTAACCATCCCCTCAATTGATGAACAAAGAACTATGAGCACAGTTTAGAAAATCCAAGGCTTTTATACTGGCCAACTCCACTCACACCAACTGCCACATGCACACACTGATCAACTCCACACCTACTGACCGCCTCCCCAACTGATACAGCTGGGGGCAGGATGTAACCAAGGTAGAACAATGAGGTAAAAGTGGCTTCTTCTTAGGGGGAGCAAAGTGCCCCTGATTCCCAAGGTTGTTGAGGTGCTGAGGCAGAACATTGCTCTTCTCTCTCCTAGGCTAGTGAATGATCATTCCAAATAATATTTCCAATCATCTTGTATAAACACAGTAAGAGAGACAGACATATACAACTACACCTGAGATATAATATCTCAGGTCATCTTTATGGGGAGATCACGTCTATGATCCAGACTATGCTCCCTGTCAGATTCATCATTTCCATCCCCCTCAGGGTCCTATCTCCAGAAATAGTCTGACTCTGCTCTAAGGTACATCTTTGGTACTCTGGTGCAAGGCAGTTCACAGCTTGCTCTAACGTTGGGTCAGACAACTCTAAAAGTTGTCCCGTATCAAAGCCAGGGTGAACTCTTTTCCTGGTACCATCCAGTACCTTATAGGGACCCTCTGAGGAAGTGAGAAATTAGATTCAATCTAAATGATACTAAGACTTATAGTTGGAAAATATGATGGAAACCCAGGAGTAAATAAGTTAAATAGCCTTTCTATTTTTTTTGTGTTTTTATACAAGAACAAATCCCTTAGCATTAAGTATATCCAAAAGATTTGTCTGAAGGAGAAAAACAATTCCTCATTAGCAATACAAAAACCCAGGGCTAGCAAGTAGGGTGTGATCCAACAACAGGGCTAACAAGTAATCCAACCATATTTTATGAATGATGCTTGGAATTGACAACAAAGTTATCTTAAATTTGTTTTAAACCTTCTACAATTGAAGAAAAGGAGGGTACACATTTGGTAATTCTTTATCGGGTTTATTATACTTTCTTTTTAAAATCTGTGGTATTTATTTGTTTGTTCGATCATGTGGAAGTATGGAAACTCAAAGCTGAAAGTCACTGTAGAGTTTGCTAGAACTTCCACAACAAAGCACAAAACAGATGAATCGATAGGCATTTTCTCACAGTTCTGGCTTTTAAAAGTACAAGACCAAGGATTTCTTACAGCTAGTTTTTGTCTTGTTTTGTTTTCTGAGACTTATTTCCTTGACTTGTGGAGATCTGTCTTTTCTTTGTTTTCTTCACATGTTTTGTTGTAATGGTTTTACCAGAGAGGAGCGTAGTACCTGAATATGTTTCTATATGTGTGTGAGTATGTTTACAGAGCAAGAGACTCATTTTAAGGAATGGGACTGGTGGATTTTGGAGATTTGGGAATCAAATATTTCCAGAGAACAGATAAACTGGAAGCTGGAGACCCAGGGAGGAGCTTCAGTTTGGCCCCAGTGTCAGTCAATGGTCTGAATTACTTTTTACTTTGAGGCCAGCCCTTTCCCATTCAGAATATCGTCTGCTTAGTTGAGTCCCACTATATCCTGAGAATAGTCTGCTTACTCAAAGTTAATTTATGTAAAGTTTTAATTCCAAAAAGCCTTTTCATAACCTTTGTGCCTCTGTACGTATTTCTTGTCTTAAGGCTATGACTATGTTATCTTAACACTCACCCTGATTACCTCTTTTTAATACTATCTCAACATATAGTCACATTGTGAAGTTTTAGGGATTCTTAGTTCAATATATGAATTTTGAGAGATTATAATCCAGTTTATAATAGCCATTATTTTAAAATAACCACACATAGAGTTCAAAACAAAAAAGTCCTCCTACTACTGAAAGTGTTAATTCTTTTGACATTAGGGTAAAGCATGCTGTTTATTCCTTAGTAAATCAGTTACTTGGCATGGAAAATAATGTATAAAAAATGTAGTCACATATCTATAAGTTAGAAATCAATTTATTTATTTTTGCCAAGTATAATTACATTATCACTGTAATTAGCTCTTTTTACATTTCTTATTCAGGATTATACCTGGATTCCTACCTCTTTTCTTCCCTGTGTGTTTTTATATTTTAAAGTACATTTTAAACATTTAATATGGTTTTATCTTGAATTATGAAATAACATTAATTCATGGTTAAAATAGAGCCAAGTTTCTAGTTTTCCTGGCACTATAACTAAACAGTGGTAAAATTAACGCAATAATCTAAAAAGGAGGACAACTTTGAAAAAATCTTAAATCATGTGCCTATGTAATCTCACACCACTGTCTGTTGTGTTGTGTCTCAATATCTAATGCCACTATATTCCTCTGATCAGAATAACCTGAGGGCAAAATGCTCCCCTGTTTCTGATACTGAGTAAATGCTTCTCTTATCTCTGTTTTGCAGATAGCAAGGGAGATTTTCCTTTCCAAAGCAATTCACAAGTCTTTCATAGAGGTTAATGAAGAAGGCTCCGAAGCTGCTGCCACTTCAGGTGCTAAATTGTTTTCTAAAATCTCACCTTTTCTAGATTTATATTTTTTAGGTCTTCTGGGAGTTGAGTTGGTGGTTGTTTTCAGAAGCAAGCCAAAAACTGACTTTTCTGGTTCTGCTCTAAGAAGTAAGGCTAATACTAAACAATATCGAATTTTCTATGACATGAAGCATTCACTTCCTCCCTACTCCCTCCGGTTCCCTGATGCACAGAAACAGTCTGTTTTCTTTCTAATGAGTAACAGGAAAACATTGGCAGCTTTATAGAATAGATTTTCCCACTATGTTGCAGTTTAAATATTTTAAATAGTTTTCCTTGTCCATTTAAATTTTTTTTCTGCTTAATTACTTGTTAGTAATTAACTAACAGTAATTAAGGAAGTTATTTCTTAAGACAGTTTTTTAATTTTGTTCATAAAGTTTTATTTTTAAAAACAATTAAGAGTATATAACTGCATGTTACACATTATTTTAATGATATAATATTAACAAAACAAACAATAATTTTAAATGACTAAATGTTTTTTACAAAGCCATATGACTAAAGCAATATGCTAAATGGCCTTGATCATTCTGTGATGTCTGAGCTCTCCAGTTATGTGAAGATGATTTTTCTGTTGTTTTTATTTTCCCACTTTTATTTGTTTGGATTTTTCTCAAAGCCATCATAAGCAACTGTCATAACCGTTTATTAAAATTAGTCTACCCCAATCTCCAAATTTTTTTAAATCATAACATAGTTATTTCTGCACATATTCTATCTAATTTTAAGGCATGTCATCAAGAGAAAAAAATTTTTAGAAGAAAATAGAATACTAGCAGGGGTCAACAAGAAAGCTTCAAATCTTACATAATTTAATCTCGACCTTTTCCTGACAATGAGTCACCCTGTATCAAGTATGAAATGTTTCCCAGCTGTAGGGAACACCATTTACTCTGTCACTATTCTGTTTTTTCTTTAATCATGGCCATTTTTGCTACTTACTAGAAGCCTAGAAACTTACTGCATAAAAATACCCATTTCATAAATGTCGAAAGGGCTAATGCCAACCTAGAACTGAGCATTAAATACAGGCAAAAAAAATGCACATGATGGCCTCTAAGTGTATGTGTTGCAACCCACAATATGTAAGAGAAGGAAGAGAGAGATAGAGAGAGAGAGAGAGGAGATGGAGAACCTGCCATTTAGGCAGGCTATGGGAGGGGAGGGGGAATTGGGGACATTGGTGGAGGGAAATGGGCACTGGTGGAGGGCGGGGTGCTGGAACACTATGTGACCGAAACCTACAAACATGAACAACGTTGTAATTGTGTATCTCACGGTGATATAATAAAATATTTTTAAAAATACCCATTTCAGACCAAAGAAATAATGATTCAAGATTATAAAGAAATGACCTTAATTTTTTGTTTTATGTGTTCTTTGTTTATTTTAAAAAATCTTCCTTCCCTTATTATTTTAGTAAAGAATAAAGACAAATACTTATCTAAAATTAATAATTTTGCAATAGGCAGAATAAATTATCATAGTATTTTGGTGAGGTAGAGGAAGAAAACTATAGTGTGTTGGCATATTTGTTCAAAGAATAGAAATATTAACATATTTACAGTTTTTCCCTCTTTAAGTCTTTAAAGTCTAGTTTGCTGTAATCCGTTGCCTTTGCATTAAACATAGATGAGTTAGAGAAATTACTCATTAGTCCTTGCACTTCCTCAGGCATGTAATTACTTTCTCTCTGCATTGTAGGAATGATTGCAATCAGTAGGATGGCGGTGCTGTATCCTCAAGTTATTGTCGACCATCCATTTCTCTTTCTTATCAGGCTCAGGAAAACAGGTAAATCCATTAGGAGAACAGAATTTCATTTTATAGGCCCAAGGGAAATAGGTTTTTAAAAGGGAGTGGTGCTGGAATACAGTACAGCAGCTGAAAGACTTGCCTTGGATGCCACCAGGAGTAAGTCCTGAGCACTACTGGTATGACTGATCTAAAACAACAATAAAAAAAAGAGAACAAATTATCCACAGTTGTCGGGCAATTCTGAATGTTCAGATGACTGTTCTGCATGTCTGGGAGGGTTTGCAATCAACGAGGCCAGATGGTTCCATGACCCTTGACCTGGTTATAAGAGGGGCTTCTTAGCAACGCAGAGATTGGCAGGGTGGCATGCAGTGCTGAGTCCCAACTTGCATGAGATCCAGCTCTTAGAGCTCTCCAGCTTTCTAGCCCTTCAAAATGATTTTTTAAATGGAAATACTATATATTTTTAAACGATCTTGTTTAATGAAAATACTATATTTTTAACTTCTTTTTTATCTTGGGTGGGAGTTGTTTGGGCTACACCCAGATGTACTTTTAGGGCTTGCTCTCTGTTTTGTGCTCTGAAGTCACCCCTGGTGATGTTCAGGGATGACATGTGGTGTTGGGGATTGAACCTGGGTTGGTAGCATCCAAATCAAGAGACTTCTCTCTTGATTTCTGCTATCTCTCTGGATCCCCATATTTTAACGTTTTAACACACTGTTAATTATATGCTAGAAGATTAATAACTCATGTTTTTGCTCTCTCCTTTTTTTGTTCCCCCCAATACATACAGGTACAATCCTATTCATGGGGCGAGTCATGCATCCTGAAACAATGAACACAAGTGGACATGATTTTGAGGAACTTTAAATCATTTCATTTACTAACAAGGAAAATAGTAGCTAAGCACATTATGTTTGCAATCAATATTTAAGAGTTGTGTTTTACAGGATATCTTTAGATAATATTTAAAGTAGTTCCAGATTTTAAAAAAATGTATGTAAATTATTAGTTAACTTGCTCTGGAATGTTATCAGAATTATTGAGATGATAATGGTCTTGTTATGTAATTGTGCTTGTTGTGCTGGTATTTAAAATAAAAGTACATATTGAATACTTAATTAGCTCTGTTTTTTAATTTAGAAGCTGCAAAATACACCTCTAGGTGAAAGGAACTTTATAGATATCTTAAATCTTTCATTATTATGCAGAATCAAAGCTCTGAAATAAACCTATTTCACAGTGTATAATAAAATTTTTTAAAGTCTAAAAAAAGTATTATACATTTATACATAATATGCAATAACAAATGAGATGAGTACAGTAAGCTAAAAAAGTTCTAATTATCATTTCTCTAAGGATATTGTATAATATTATATGAAAGAAAAGAATATTGGGCTGGCGAAATAGTTATAGCAGGTAAGACACATGCGTTGCAATCATCTGAGCATCTTCAATCCCTGGCACTGTATCTAATTCTCTGAACACTGCCAGGAGTGATCTCTAAGCACAGGGCACAGTGCTCAAGAGTAACCCTCAACATCGCTGGAGGGAGCTGGATGTGGACCAAAAACAATGAAAACAAAAAAGTGAAAAAAAAATCATCGTATCTTTTTCTGCTGCAGGTAAAATCCGAATTCAAGCAAACTTTCCGCAACATCCCTAAATGAGCCAGATGAGCAAATTAATAGTAAAACTATGTCCTTTGGCATGTCACCAGAGGGTTAACTAGAAAAACTATGCAGGAACAGTTACCCAGAGCTGAGATGTCGTAAGCTGAATGCTGCCCACAGATGTGTGCTACTTTGTTCTATGTGGGAGGGCTTTTCCATTTTGAATCTGAATGTCTGTAATTGGGTTATCATGTTCCTTGCTTCTCCGCTTGGTTTCCTGATGGCTCCTGGATGCTTTTGTATTTGAGACCTCTGGGGAGTTAAATTAGTACTTTGAAGGATATTTTGGTCTTAGTTTCTAGTACATGAAGCAGTTGATTCCAGGGGGACAGTTATCAGTTTTCTAAAGTTTCTAGTAAATTGCTTTGTTGTCTTTGGCTGAAATAATGTGTCCCTTCAGGCAAAAGAAAAAAATAATGATTTTTATCAAGAATGGAACCAGGCCCATTTAATACCACATTTTTCATTCTATGACTAATGGTTTTAGAAAACATTAGAGATGTATCAAAATTTGACAGATACAGACTGTATATTATTTTCTGTGGGTTGAGTGTTTTGCTGTGATTTGGAGCTATTAACAGGAATTGATAGAACCATTAAATTTAATTATTAGGGAGAGTTGTAGTTTGTAAAACCAGGGGCTAACCCTTGGACTACTAAATTCTAAACTCTAAGGAAAAAATATTTAAAATGAAAATTAGTGGTCTGTAGAGATAGTACAGCAGGTAAGTTGCCTACTTTGCACTCAGCTAATCCAGGTTTGATCCCTGGCACCACATGTGTTCCCTAAACACTACTAGGAGTGATCCCTGAGCACAGAGCTGTAAGTAAGCTCTGAATATGGCTGAGAGTATCGCCCAAAACAAAACAAGAGATATTAAAACAAGTATTTATATTTTCTTAGTTACTCTAAAACACAAATATGGCTAAAATAGGGTCTGCAGGTATACTATTTATTTACTATATATGCATATATAGCTCACATATATTTCTAATATTCATACTTATGACAGTCCTACTAGAATATATGTGTGGTATTTATCAAAACATTTATTTGCTATAGAATTCCAATCAGTGAGATAAACTCCAGATTTCTATGTATTAAAATATTTTGTTCAATGCTTTAGTTTTGCAAGTCTTGCAACATTCAGAGGACAATTCTTTTTACCAGCTCAGTACTATTTAACAGTTATTACATCTTTCATTATTTCTAGTGAAATAAAGAAACGTAAAACATCTAAGCAAAACACAATACATCTAATAAAATGAACAAAATATAACTTAAGTGAATTTATTCGAATTCAGTGCCCATTTCTATGAAGGTATATTCTGGAGCATAAGAGAGATAGCATGGTCTTGCATGTGGCCAACCATGGTTTGAGCACTCATTCCTGAGAAAAGAACCAGGATCAGGATTAGCTCTTGAGAACTGACAGACATGGTCCACTCTGCCCCTTCTCCCCACTTCACTCCCCTCATACAAAAAAGAGAATTTATTTGGGGATTAGATGCTCCCAAGTGGTATTCTGGGGGCCACTCCTGGAAATTGAGCTATATTTCAATGCTAGAACCCAAGGATGCAGTTTTGCTACACCCCTGGGGAACCAAGGACTAACTGGTCACCCCAGAGGTGTTCGAGGTCTTCTGGAATATACCCAGTGATGGATGCTTAGGAGGCCGGATAGTGTCAGGAATGGAATCAGTTGCATACAAGACATGTATGTTGACCCTTTGAACTGTCTCTTAAGCACAAGAGATTTCTTTTATAACTTACTGCCAGTTCTATATTTCTGTTTTCATTTAAAAAATAAATAATGTGGCTAGGGAGAGGGTTTAGTGGTAGAGTACATGCCTGGGTTTGATCACTGGCTCTTACGACTTCCCAAACACTGCTTTGTGAGTCCCTGGAGAGTCTCAGGTGGGGTGTAGCCCTGGTGACTTCTGACACTGATAATCCTGGGCACTGTAATGATATGCCCAACAACTCTGCCTTTACACAAACAATGCCAGGCTAGCTATCTCTTGGTGCAGATAAATAAAAATATAAATTAATCAAATAACATTAGATTTATTGGGGGCCTTCCAAGAAGCTTTAGGGGGTCCAGGGACTACTCCTGGTGAGACCTGGCCAACCAGATGGAATGGTTCAATAGTAAGACCCATTGATATGGCTCTGCTTAGGCCAGGGATACTAGGATTTATCAGACCATTCCTGATGGTTGTTAGGGGTCCCTGGATTTTCAGAAATCCAACTTGGGACCTTGGCATGTGCCTTAATCCCTGAGCTAGTCCCATGAGAATAAATTCTTAATAAAAATTTTACTCTAAGATGTCTGATTTAGATATAATAATTAAGATATACATAAAGTTAAATTGACATATGATGGATAGATCTCTGAATTTTTTCATTTATTTTGCTTATTTTGGTTTTTATTCCTTTCACTGTTGTTGCTTCCAGGACTGTATTTCCCATACACCTAACTGTGGAGCTTATACACTTTGTGGTGTACTTGTGGGAATAGTACACTGATTGTGATTCCTGCACAACCTTCTTAGATACTCACTAAGGGCTGTACTCTTTTAATTGTGTTGCTTAAATATGTGCTTGCCAGGGTTTGAGCTCTTTAACTGTGGTACTCACACATGCTTTTATTGAAGTGCCTTCAGGGATCACTGAAATAAACACAGTAAGTGCATACCTGGGTTGTGCTCTGTGGTTATGTTTTTGAACATCTTTTGGTGGTGCTCATAAAGTAAAAAGGCAGGGTCGCACTCCTTTAGTTGTGATGCACAGGCACTAATGGCTGTGGGGTGGTTTGGCCAGAAACCACTGTGACCAGGAATCACAAACTGCAGTATTGTCAGGTTCAGAGAGGTGAGCTTCCTGGATTACACATGTGATGGTACCAGGGATTGTATTAATGACATTATGCTTGCAAGGTGGGTGCTCCAAATTGACTTATTCCCTGAACCTACTATGAGTTTTAAAACATGTGTAGATTCCTACAAAAATTACACAGGCAAGATGCATAAATTTCCTTATGCATTGTGTGGTTTTGTCTTTTATAGAGTGTTATATAATCATTATACAAAACCTTTGAGATACTGTTCTTCTCTATGCTGTCGCCTCTGAAACATCTTAGAGATGGGCATCAGTAGTAGTTATTCATTGGTGTGCAACCATACATTGTGTAACTGTGACAATTTGTTTATTCATTCACAATTTGTTTACTAATTTTAACATTATTAAAAGACATTAATGCTATTTCTAATTGTTGGCAATTGTTACTAATGCTGTTATAAACATTCACTTACAGGGTTTGTACTAGCTTTATTAAAACTTTTTAAGAAAAATTCAATGAAAACACAAAATTGAAATTGCTCGCTCGTATTATAACTTGATTAACTTTACAAGAAGCAGCTGAGTTGTTGCCTGATGGTGACTGTTCTGCTTTTGCATCCGGGTCGATTTCAAAGTGATCCACATTCTTGCCAGTGTTGCCAGTTCTCTGTTTGTTTCAGACACCCCAGTACAGACAGGGGTGTGTGTGTGTGTGTGTGTGTGTGTGTGTGTGTGTGTGTGTTATTTTTTTGAATTGTATATTCCTTATGGTACTATTTTAGTTCCCCAAAGTTGTCTATCTGCTTTTGCTTATTTTTCCTTTTAATGTCTTATTTAGCAATCACTTTAGAGAAGCTTTGGCCTATTGTTTTAGATGAGTGCACCTTCACCTTATGTTCAACTGTTTTTTCAAGACTATTTTGGTCAACATGTGACTTGAAATATTTTCTCCTAGTCTGCAATTTATCAGCTTAATATACACAGTGATTTTCATTGAGTAAGCATATTTTACTATAAAAATTTTTTTAGTAAAATAAAATTTTATTCACTTTTGTTATACTTGTGGTTTTGGTGGCACATAAGAGCTCCGCCTAAAGTCAAAAAGATTTTCACCTCCTTTTCTTGAATAGTCTTATTATGTTTTATATTTAAAGATATGACTAATTTTGAGTGAAGTTATTATAGATAAGGTATAGGTATAGCTTATTTGACCTACAGATGTACAGATATGTCATAGAAATGATTGAAATGATTAATCATTTTTCACTGAAATGTCATATCAATTATAAAAATAGCTTTCTATGTTTATGTAAACAATTTCTAGTTACTTCACAATATAAATCTGTGTCTATCTTTATACCAACTTTATTACTATAGTTTTAGAATAATCTTCAAATAGTTAATTGAGTGTTCCATCTTGCTTTGCTTTTCAAAATTACCTCAGCTCTCCTAGTTCCTTTTGCTTTCCAGGATTTTTGTGTATATCTGCACTATGCACAACTATGCAGATTCATTTCATGAGAATTATTAAATATGTGGAACAATTTTAGCAAAATTAATAAGAATATTAATTTTTATCCATGACAATTGTATTTTATTCTAGCTTGATTTGACATTTTTATTTTTCTTTCATTAGTGTCATGTCATTTTCAGCACAAAAATATTGAATATAGTTTATAAACTTTAAACATTTTAGCTAAGTATATAAATAATTCTTTAAAAAACTAGTGCTATTAAATTGAGTTCGGACCCCGCCAGCCGTTATTGCTAATAAATGTCACCTGTGGTTTTGTTTAACCCTCTAATTTATTCTAAAAGCATTAGAAAATATTTTGAGATTTTTAAGAATATAACTTATTAAGCTATCTCTGACAAGATAAAATTTTTTTTTTTCCTCCTCTTTTTTATTTGTTTTTGTTTTTGGCCTCCTATATGCAAAGGACACACTCAGTTGATTTAGTTTAGTTCTGGTCACACTTAGTAAAGTGTATACTTTACTAAGAAAAAAAAAGTCTATATACTACATGAAATTAGTTCCCAATTAATCTAATTCTTTGCTTTACACAAAATTATCCTTTTTACACAAACTACCTTCTCTGACGGTGTGTAAGGTAAGTAGGTGCCTTAACCCTTGTGTTACTTATCCTTCCCCTCCTTGATTATTTTAAAACTGCATAGACATTCCTGATACTGCCAAGTAAAAACACATTCTATAAATTAAGCAAATCTTAGGTTATCTGTGCCTCTTTCCTTTATGAACATGTAAATGTCATAGAATTATAAACATGCATTTTTTTGTTTTTAAAAGACTTTAGAGGGGCGGGAGAGAGCACAGCAGGGAAGTGCTTGCCTTGTATGGAGTTGACCTGAGTTTAGTCTTGGACTCCCCCTTTTCCCTCCCAAAAGTACCACTGGAAGTGGTCCCTAACTGTAGAGCCAGGAGTAACCCCTAAGCACTGCCAAGTATTGCCATAATTAAATTAAAAAAAAATAAAAAACACAGAAACTGATGCATTGCACTTTTTCTTCTTTGATGTGGGCAAACAGAAGATGTGATGTTTAGCCTAGTCAATTTCTTTGTGTCCAGCGAACAAAGTTATTCTTTTTTTTTTTTTTTTTTTCTTGTCACACCTGGCCGCTCAGGACCCCTCGGACCATAGGATGCCCGGGCCGGCACAGGCCGGCCGGTAGCAACACCCACCCGGGACTACGCCCGCCCACAAAGTTATTCTTGAAGAAATATTATTGACATGAATGTTCTTTTCTTAGAGAAAAGAATGTATGTTCTATGAAAACTGGAAGAGAAATTTCCAGAGAACTGCTTAACTTATTTTTATTAGCTTCTTTCAATCAAAGTATACAGATAATTTAACATTAATAAAATAGGAAAAAACGTATATACTGATTTTGTTAGAGAACGCTGATTTGTGAAAGTGGTCTTTCATAATGAAAAACAATGCAAACCAAAAGTGTACTTCTTTTTCTAAATTCACAATATACATTATGCATGGATTAACTCTCCTTTGCCCTGAGCACTGCCATGTGTGCTAACCCCCCCCAAAAAAAAAAAAAGAAAAAGAAAAGAAAAAGGAAAAACAAATCAACCAACTTTCTGAAAACTGAATTTTTTTATTTGGAAAAAAACAAAATAGTTATTTGTGACATATGGTATGTTCCCCAAAAAACTTTCTTCATTAGGCAACACAGCTTCTAGCTGGTAAAGCAGACTCTTTTCTCTTCCTGAGGTAGGAAATGTTTCATTTTTCTCCTTTTCTGTAAGTTTTGAATAATTCATAAATATTTACATCATATTTTTCACACATATGCTCTTTACTATCTTTTATTCAAGGATGTAGAGATTGTCTTTTCCACATGATTGAGTTCCCCTTCCTTGTATTTTTGCTTAAATATTTATAACCAGATAGTAATGGGGGAAAAAAAGGAGTTTTGAAATGAAAAAAAACTCTACACTGTCTGACACTTACTAGATATTTTTCCATGGAACAAATAAGTTGTTTAACTGACATTTTTATTATCATATTTGGTCTAACTTTATAGAACTATGAACAAGTGATCTAAAATATAATGGATTGTCAGGGATGCTGCTGGGGTCCCCAACAGTATCAGGACAGAAGTTCTCTTCTATCTCCAAGGCCGCCGGGGAACCAGAGGGAACGGATGAAAACTCACAAGTCTTGCGCAGTTCCAAAAAGGCTTTTAATAGTACAAAAGCTCTAACACTGAAATCTAATATAATGAAGGAACTCTAGCTCTGGTCAGAACCTAGACCATACAAGAGAGCCCAAGTCTCCACCAAAGAGAGAGGATCTCACCTGAGAGGAGTCATACCCAAAAGAAGAAGCAGGAAAAAAGGGGGCAGGGGGCCTCAAATCAGTCCCCTTATATACACCAAAGTAATCCTATCTCTGACAGGGAATGTCCTGTCAACAAAGAACCCTAAAGGGAGTGTAGAAGGGTGGTGCCACACCCTATTATAGGTATAAACAAAGGATTATGCCAAGGACACATCTCTTCTTCTGAGATTATCTCTTATGTAAAACACTGGAGAGAGAGGGGGACTGGTATAAAGTAATACATCTTCATTTCATTGTTGTGAGATTCTGCTCGGGTGGTGGGCCAAGGCTAGAAACCGCCATGCCTTCCGGGTGCCTCATAGATGGCTGGGCACAGGGAGAGCAGAGCCTCACAACAAGCCAGACGACCCCGCCCACTCCATGGGGGCCACCATTTTCCACATCCGGATTTCCCTCTCGTCACAACTCCAGCCAGCAGACCAGACTATCACAGCCTGGCTCCGCGGCCGCGGTTCATCAATAATTGCTTTATTTAGAGGTGACTACAAGAGTATACCACCCGCACAGCAAGCCTGGCAAGCTGCTCGTGTCATATTTGATATGCCAAATACCAGTAACATTTATATTATGTCATTCCTATGACCTAATATAATGGTTTGAGGCTCTTTATGTTTCTGGAGCAAGCGGATGCTTTTGGGTTCTACTAGCATGAAACAGGACATATGGAGATATTACTGGTGCCCGCTCTAGCAAATAGATGATCAACGGGAAGATAGTGATAGTGATCTTAATTTCATGGGCTTCATGTAGTCTAGATGGTACCCACAAGGTCCTTCTTATTATTATCTGCACCAGGGTGATCCTGAGTATCTTGTTCTCTGTATACTGAAAGGGACACACCACCTGCTTGAGGGCAAACTAGTATGATCCTTCCTATAATCTTAAAGATAGTCTCAACGTAACCAAGATGGTAATCTCCTGGTAAACTCTAACTGTACCACACTGGGTACAGTAGATATAAAGAGGAGCTGTGCCCAATCTAGAAAAAAATAGAAGTCTTAGTAGATGTATAATAAGTCAGAAGTTATTCAGAGTGAAGGTGACTTCTGTAACTGCCATACCCTCTATCAGTGTTTACATAGAAGAGACATCTCATTAGAATGAACCTTGGCTTAAGAACATGTAAGTAGATTAAGCTGTGAGTGGGAAAACAGCAAAGCTCCCAGGCTAGCTAAACCTGTCATCCAACAATGGATCACAATAAGTATAATTTATTATTAAATACACTACAGAAGATAATCATATTTGACACATGACTTTCACTCCTAAAAACTAATTATTATTAGCTTAGACATAATCATATTTTCACTTTGTAAAACATGTCTCTTTCACATGTTAACATTTATGGGAATGGGTTGATAATAGTTTAAAATAATAATGTTTTAAATAATAATTCATAATTTAATGATTTTTCATCATGTTCAAAATAATAATAATAATAATTAGAATAATATAAGCAAGAAAGTGTTTTATTGAGAATAGGAATCATAGTTTAGAGTCCAAGCCAATGGGTAAGTCTCAAAGTGTGTTCCATCATATTAGATCATGAGAAAGTTTTAAAGAAAGCTGAGAGAAATTATTTCAATGAACTTGTCATTTATTCAAAACATTTAGAACTGAAGACAGGAGTCCTCAGGCAGAAAGTTGGATTGTTAGGTCTTTTGTAACAATCAATAGGTGGTCTTCCTATTTCTTCCGAATCCTCTATTTATAAAGAGAGTGCAAGGTGTTCTCTTATAGACATGGATAAAAGGAACTTAGTGATTAATGTTCTTTTGCAGGTGCCATAGAGAGTTGAGTTAGGCTGCTTACTTTCACCTAGAATTCTCATTAGGGCACTTGGCTGCAAGATGAAGTCTGTTTGAGTAAAATAAGCTTCATGGTGTCTCATGATTTGTTGGATGACAGATTTAGTTAATCTGGGAGCTTTGTTGTTTTTCCCACTCACAGCTTAATCTATTTAAGCCAAGGTTCATTCTAATGAGATCTCTCTTCTATGTAAACACTGCTAGAGGGTGTGGCAGTTACAGAAGTCACCTTGACTGAATAACTTCTGACTTATACATCTACTAAGACTTCTATGTTTTCTAGATTGGGCACAGCTCCTCTTTATACCCACTGCACCCAGCGTGGGACAGATAGAATTCACCAGGAGACTACCACCCTGGCAACGTTGAGACTATAGGAAGGCTATAGGAAGGATCATACTAGTTTGCTCTCAAGCAGGTGAGTGTGATCCTTTCAGTATACGGAGAACAAGATAATCAGAGTCACCCTGGTGGAGATAATAAATAAGAAGGATATTGTGGGTACCAGCTAGATTACATGAAGTTCATGAAATTAAGATGTATTACTTTATATCAGAGACTCACAGACATGGGGCAGAGCTGCTACTGGCTTTCCCTGTGCCCAGTCGCTCACAAGACTCCCAGGAGGGATGGCGGGTTCTAGCACTGGCCTGCCACCCCAGCAGAGCCTTGCAACAAGCCAGACGACCCCACTCCATGAGGGCCTCCATTTTCCACATCCGGACTTCCCTCTCCTCAGAACTCCACCCAGCAGATCAGTCTATCATAGCCCAGGGCCGCACAGTTTATCAATAAATACTCGATTTAGAGATGACTACAAGAGTATGCTACCCACACAGCAGAGCCTGGCAAGCTACCCATGTCGTATTTGATATGCCAAATACCAGTAACAATTTTAGACCTCATTCCCATAACCTGATGGAATGGTTTGAGGCTCTTTATGTTCCTGGAGCAAGCAGGTGCCCTTGGGCTCTACTAGCATGAGACAGGACATATGGAGATGTTACTGGTGCCCGCTCGAGCCAATCGATGATGAATGGGAAGACAGTGAGACAGTGATACTTTATATCAGCCCTCTCTCTCTCTCCAGTGTTTTACATAAGAGATAATCTAGGGATTAGTCCTTGGCTTAATCTTTCTTTATACCTGCTATAGGGTGTGGTACCACCCTTCTACACTCTGTTTAGAGTTCTTTGTTGACATGACCCTCCTGGTTGGATTAATTTGGTGTATATAAGGGGACCAGCTTTTGGCTCCTCGGCTTTTTGCTCTTTGGCTTTTGGCCTTTTTGCTTTTGGCCTTTTGCTCATTCTTTTTGGGTAGGACTCCTCTCGGGTGAGATCCTCTCTCTTTGGTGGGAGATTCGGGCTCTTTTGTATGGTCTAAGTTTGGAGCAGAGCTAGAGTTCATTCATTATATTGGAGTGCTGTGGAAGAGCTTTTTGTACTATTCCAAAAGCCTTTTTTGGAACTTGTGCCGGACTCAGTTTTCATCTGTTCCCCGGTGTCCTCGCATGTAGAAGAGAACTTCTGTCCTGACACTGTCGGGGACCCCGGCGGCATCCCGAACAATGATTGACATTGGAATTCATTGCCTGCATATGTGGTGATCTTGGTACAATGATTCCTAACAATAATCCCTTGATTTCCTTGTCAACAAATCACTTGAGAAAAGAATCTTGATTATTTGAGGAATGTTGTAGATCCTGGTTGCTGTAAAATTGATTTATTTTTCTGTAATAAGAAGTGATTTTAAAAACCTTTTATTATAACACTGTGACTCACAAAGTTGTTCATAAAATAGCTGTGTCAGGTATTTAATATTCTGACACTAACTCCACCAATGTGACCTTCCCTCCACCCACCTACGAAGATTGTCCCCTTAGCAGACACAAACTTTCCTCAACAGGAGTTTTCATTTTTAATTTTATTGACTCTAGGTCATATTGAAGTCAGCTTCTAGGGTATTTCCTATGTCCTAATAATAATCCCAATGGAAGATAATTAAAATAAGCACTAGGTCAATAAATGCTTGAGTTGAGAGCCTTCTACTGAGACTATACCACCTACAGTAAAGCCTATACAACCTACAGTAAAGACTATACTACCTACGGTAAAGCCTGGCAAGCTACCCATGTTTTTTTTAAGTATTTTATTATATCACTGTGAGATATACAATTACAAAGATATACAATTAAAAAGTTCATATTTGGGTTTTGGTCATACAGTGTTCCAGCACCCATACCTCCACTAGTGCCCATCTCCCACCACCAACATCCCCGGTTCCCTCCCCCTCTCCCCCAGCCCGCCTCCATGGCAGGTTCTTTATTTCTTTCCCTCTCTCTTTCTCTTTTCCTTCCCTTCCAGACTATGGATTACAGAACATACATTAAAAGGGTTGTCATGTGTATCTTTTTGCCTCTATTTAATGCTCTGTTCTAGGTTGGTATTAGTACCCTCGACAATTGTTAGCACACAGTTCCTTTTTCTGTCTTACCTAGCCTCTGACTCCCACACGTTTGTGATAATTTCCATCTTTGACAAGACCTCCTGATACAAGGTCATGTTTCACTTGACCTTGAATATTGGTATTATAATATGTACATATATATTTATGTCATGCAAATAAATGCAGCCATTCTGTATCTGTCTCTCTTCTTCTGGCTAATTTCACTCAACATAATCTTCTCCATGTCCATCCATTTATAGGCAAATTTTATGACTTCATTTTTCCTAACAGCTACATAGCATTCCATTGTATAGATGTACCAAAGCTTCTTTATTCAGTCATCGATTCTAGGGCACTCTGGTTGCTTCCAGATTCTGGCTATTGTGAATAACGCTGCTATGAGCATAAAAGTAGGGATGGTGTTGTTGGCTTCCCAGAGTAGATTCCCAGGAGTGGTATGGCTGGGTCAAACGGGAGTTCAATTTCTAGTCTTTGGAAGAATGTCCATATTGTTTTCCAGAAAGACTGTACCAGCCGGCATTCCCACCAACAATGGATGCGTGTCCCCTTTTCCCCACATCCACGCCAGCACTTGTTGTTCTTGCTCTTTGAATATGTGCCAGTCTCTGTGGTGTAAAATGACATCTCATTGTTGTTTTGATTTGCATCTCTCTGATGATTAGTGATGATGAGCATTTTTTCATATGTTTTTTTGGCCATTTGAATTTCTTCCTTGTTGAAGTTTCTGTGCATTTCTTCTCCCCATTTTTTGATGAGGAGCTACCCATGTTTTAATTACCAGTTATGCCAAAAACTAGTAACAATTAATGGACCTCAGTTCCATGACCTGAAGAATGGTTTTGGGCTCCTCCTGTCCCTAGAGCAAGTAGATGTCCTTGGGTTACACTTGCTTGTGACAGGACTAATGGAGATGTTACTAGTGCCCACTCGAGCAAATCTATGAACATTGGGAAGACAGTGATACAGTGATACAGTGATACTAGGTCATTATTTTTTTTTATTGTGGCAGTGGTACTTGATGACTAAACACGGTGGTACTTGGTGTGAGGCATCCAACCCACAGTCTTACATATGCAAGGCATGTGCTTGAACATCTAAATACTTTCTTATCCCAGATATTTTCATTTTTGAAAAGACAAAAACATTGTAAACGAAACTATTAAGAAAATTTCAGAGTAGTTGATGTGCTTTTTCATTAATTTGTGTGACATAAATGAAGTTAAAATTTAACTTTGCTGAATGTTTACCTGGGTAAGTTTTAAAGAAAATGTTATACCACAAGATGTCACTGTAGTTCTAATAAACTGATAAGATGGTAACTAATTTTGTTTCAACATTTAAAGGAATCAAGTGTGTGTGTGTGTGGGTGGGGGGGGGATCCCCAGAATAGATACAAAGGGTTAATAATGCTTCCGCCTTTCTTTCCAAATCTACAGTATCTATAAAAAGTGCACCCTGGAAAGGGCTTCTGGCATTCAATAACAACTTTAAGAGACTAGGGGAAAGAATTTTTTAACTCTTGAAATAAGGTTATTATCATTTTCAAAACACAATTCCATCTAAACTATTTCTGATTAAGATTGAAGAGGAATAATACTTTGGATTTGTTGGAAATAAAAAATACATATTAAAGATTTTGAGGTCAGGAAAATAAACATTTTTGTTACTGGAATGCCTTCAAAGGCATTGAAGAAATAGCTAAAAGGACAAAGAACCTCCGGCTCCGGGCACATCTCTTTGTTTTTTTTTTTTAAGTATTTTATTATACCACCGTGAGATATACAAATAAAAAGATATACAATTAAAAAGTTCATGTTTGGGTTTGGTCATACAGTGTTCCAGCACCCGTCCCTCCACCAGTGCCCATCTCCCACCACCAACATCCCTGGTTCCCTCCCCCTTCCCCAGCCCACCTCCATGGCAGGTTCTCTATTTCTTTCCCTTTCTCTCTCTTTCTCTTTTCCTTCCCTTCCAGACTATGGATTACAGAACATACATTAAAAGGTTGTCATGTGTATCCTTTTGCCTCTATTTAATGCTCAGTTCTAGGTTGGTATTAGTACCCTCGACAATTATTAGCACCCTGTTCCATTTTCTGTCTTACCTAACCTCTGACTCCCACACGTTTGTGATAATTTCCACCTTTGACAAGACCTCCTGATATATGTTTCACTTGCCCTTGGATATTGGTATCATAATATGTACATATATATTTATGCCATGCAAATAAATGCAGTCATTCTGTATCTGTCTCTCTCCTTCTGGCTAATTTCGCTCAACATAATCTTCTCCATGTCCATCCATTTATAGGCAAATTTTATAACTTCATTTTTCCTAACAGCTGCATAGTATTCCATTGTGTAGATGTACCAAAGCTTTTTATCCAGTCATCGATTTTCGGGCACTCTGGTTGCTTCCAGATTCTGGCTATTGTGAATTATGCTGCTATGAACATAAAAGTAGGGATGGTGTTTCCACTGCGTATTTTTGGTTTCCCAGAGTAGATTCCCAGAATGGAGTAAAGAAAGCCTCTTCAACAAGTGGTGTTGGGAAAATTGGGCAGCGACATGTAAAAAAATGAATTTGGACCTGTGTCTAACACCATGCACAAAAATCAGATCAAAATGGATTAAAGATCTCAATATCAGACTTGAATCCATAAAGTACATTGAAGAAAATATAGGAAAAACCCTCCACGACATTGAAGTTAAAGGCATCTTCAAAGGTGAAACATCACTAACAAAGCAACTAGAAGAAAGGATAAACATATGGGACTACATGAAACTAAAAAGCTTCTGCACCTCAAAAGAAACAGTGACTAAGATACAAAAGCAGTCCACAGAATGGGAAAGAATATTCACCCAATACCCATCTGATAAGGGGTTAATATCCAGGATATATCAGGCACTGGTAGAACTTTACAAGAAGAAAACAAACAACCCTATCAGTAAATGGGGAGAAGAAATGAACAGAAACTTCAGCAAGGAAGAAATTCGAATGGCCAAAAAATATATGAAAAAATGCTCATCGTCACTAAGCATCAGAGAGATGCAAATCAAAACAACAATGAGATACCACTTTACACCACAGAGACTGGCACATATTCAAAAGAGCAAGAACAACAAGTGCTGGGTGGATGTGGGGAAAAGGGGACACTCATCCATTGTTGGTGGGAATGCCGGCTGGTACAGCCTTTCTGGAAAACAATATGGACTTTCCTCCAAAGACTAGAAATTGAACTCCCATTTGACCCAGCCGGGGCACATCTCTTTGACTCCACCATTCTCCCTGCATTAACATACGCCTAGGAGACCTGGGCCCTACAAAAGCAGGATGAGAATGCTATTCGGGTCTCCCAGAGAGGAATCGAAAGAACTATGCTTGGAATATCACGCCTCACTCAAGTGAGAGAAGGAATCCGGAGTTCTGACCTCCATCGCTATTCCAGAATCACGGATGCTGTCTTGTTTGCCAAGGCATCGAAAATCAGATGGGCTGGACATGTAATGCAATTTGGAGATGACTGCTGGACTAGAGCTGATACCGACTGGATCCCACGGGATGTCAAAAGATCACGTGGCCACCCACCTACAAGATGGTCAGACTTCCTTGTCAAGCCCCTGAAGGAACTGTTTGAGGCTCTTCATATTCCTGAATCAACCAGATGCCTTTGGGCTACATTGGCACGTGATAGGGTCCAATGGAAATGTTACTGGCGCCTGCTTGAGCATATCTATGAATAACTGGGATTCAAGTGATCAAGTGAAGTGATTAAAGATTTAGTAAAAGTTCTTGATCCACAATTATGAATGATGTCTATAATGCCTATGAAAGATCTCATTGCTGGCCAAAGTAAAATAAAATTGTGAGGAAAGACACTGCTTCATTGGGAGAAAGGAAGGAGAGAAGGAAAACAAAGAATGAAGGAAAGGTGAAAAGTAAAAGAGATAAAAGAAGTAAAGAGAAAAAGAAAAACAAAGTAAAAAGGTGAGAGAGAAGCAAGTCTAATTTTTCATTAAAGTCTGATTCACAATCTACATGAAAGGATTGGGGGGCAGGGGATGAGGAGGGGCACATCTGGCGATGCTTAGGCATCTGCACTCAGGGATTACTCCTGGCAGTGCTTAGAGGACAACAAGGGATGTTGTGGATTGAACCTTGACAGTCAGGTGCAAGGTAAGCACCCTACTCATGATACTATCTATTAGTCCCTAAAGGGGAAATTTTCTTTTTATGCACTTGATGTCCTTTATTTTTTTTAATTTAATATATTTATTATCCCACCGTGAGATATACAATTACAAAGATGTTCGTATTTGGTAAAGGTCATACAGTGCTCCAGCACCCATCCCTCCACATTGCCCATTTCCCACCACCAATGTCCCTGATTCCCTCCCCCTCCCTTAGCCTGCATCTATGGCAGGTTTATTATCTCTTTCTCTTTCTCTCTTCCTTCTCTTACACATTGTGGATTGCAATGCATACATTTAGAGGTTATCATGTGTATCTTTTTGCCTGTTTAATGTTCAGTTTTTGATTGGTATTAGCACTTTTGACAATTATTAGCATTCTGTTCCTTTCTCTGTCTTACCTAACCGCTGACTCCCCCACATTTGTGGTAATTTTCACCTTTTACAAGACCTCCTGATCCCTATTACACCTGACCTTGGATATTGGTATCATAATATGTATATATTATATATATATGTCACATATATAACATATACTTATATATATATATATATATATATATATATATATTTACCACATAAATTAGTGAAAATTTCTCAAGTCTGAGAGCTTGAAGATCCCTGTCTTGCCCCCATGTGTCACTGTTCATGCTGGGTCCTCAGCAGTCAGAGGGAAGCTCGCCATCCACAGTGGGCCTTCCTTTTTCTCAAAAGCCTTAACTTGTGGCCCCCCTTCTGCCCCCTGCCAGAGCTGTGAATAATAACAGTTCTCCGTAGCATCCAGACTGGGACTGATGCTCTTGGGATTAAGATTGGTTGATATTCCCCTTGAGAGCTTGTTTGGAGGTTCTAGCTTGTTTGGAGGTTCTCCACCCAGCAGACCAGCCCATTACAGTCTGGGCCCACGCGGTTCATCAATATATGCTTTATTTGGAGGTGTTTAAAATAGAGTTTGCCTCCCGCTCGGCAAGCCTGGCAAGCTTCTCCTGTTGTATTTGATATGCCAAATTCCAGTAACAGTTACATTAGGTCATTCCCATGACCTAATATAATGGTTTGAGGCTCTTTATGTTCCTGTAGCAAGCCGATGCCCCTGGCTCTACTGGCATGAGACAGGACATATGGAGATATTACTGGTGCCCACTCTAGCAAATAGATGATCAACGGAAGATAGTGATGGATCATGATCGTGATCGTGATTATATATGTCACGCAAATAAATACAGTCATTCTATATCTTTCTTTTTTCCTTCTGGCTAATTTCACTCAACATGATCCTCTCCATGTCCATCCATTAATAGGCAAATTTCATAATTTCACTTTTCCTAACAGCTCCATAGTATTCCATTGGTAGATGTACCACAGTTTCTTTATGCAGTCATCAGTTCTTGAGCACTCTGGTTGTTTCCAGATTTTGACTATTGTGAATAGTGCTGCTATGAAAATAAAAGTGCAGATGGTGTTTCCGCTGTGTCTTTTTGGCTTCCCAGGGTATATTCCCAGAAGCGGTATGGCTGGGTAAAATGGGAGCTCAATGTCTAGTCTTTGGAGGAATGTCCATATTGTTTTCCAAAAGGCTGCACCAGTCGACATACCCACCAACAATGGATGAAGTACCCTTCCTCCCCACCCCCGCATCGTCGACAGCACTTGTTGTTTTTGCTCTTTTGGATATGTGCCAGTCTCTGTGGTGTAAGATATATCATTGATGTTTTGACTTTCATCTCTCTGATGATTAGTAACGATGAGCATTTTTTCATATGCCTTTTGGCCATCCTAATTTTCAAAGTCTAAAGGGGAAATTTTAAACTGTTTCAACTATCATGACATATAATGGGGGAAATGGGAGTTTTATTATTTTTTGTCCGATTGCTTTAACCGTATTTCAAGAGAAATTAACATATTATTCATTTAAAAAGTCCTTCTATATCTTTGAGCCTGTAAATGATGTTATATTCAGTGTTTGTGGATTTGAAGGCAAGTTTTCTTAACTTACTCCTTACTTAGGGAAAACAACTGCCCTGAGGTTAAGGAGGTACCTCAAGGAAGGCCTTGAGCTCAATTCCAATCACATGACCTTTCCTTGTCCCTTTAGCACTGCTATACGTGGGCGTAGTGGTTCCTATTTCTGAATGAATGTCTAAAAATACTTAAAAATACTTATAATTAACGGGAAAATCTTTTCTGTCAGACATCATTGTGGTCACTTTTCCTTTTACTGAGGTTACCTTCCCTATTTGCTCAAGTAATTTATACTCATTAGAGATACAGGGATGGGTTGAATACAGCTGACTCTAGTTGTTGAAAGCGAGTTGAAAGAGGCAAATATATTAACAGGAAGCTCAATTTAAGTGAAGCATAAACAAAAGGCTAAATTTCTTATAAGGTAGGTGAGGGGTCCTGTTCTACATAAATCGCAAATGATAAGTCACAGAGATCTTCAGGTAGTTGCATTTTTACTTGATTGTTTATCTCTGTATTGAAAGAAACTCTCCAAAACGTAGATTTTCATTTTCTCACTTTCATTAATCAAGTCAACCATTTAGTAAATTGAAAGGCATTGTTGGGCCGGAGCGATAGCCCAGCGGGTAGGGCGTTTGCCTTGCACGCGGCCGGCCTGTGCCGGCCCGGGTTCGAATCCTGGCATCCCATATGGTCCCCGAGCACCGCCAGGAGTAATTCCTGAGTGCAGAGCCAGGAGTAACCCTGAGTGTCGCCGGGTGTGACCCAAAAAGCAAAAAAAAAAAAAAAAAAAAAGAAAGGCATTGTTAACATAAAAGAAACATAATAAACTACTTATTTGCATGTTGAAAACATTTCTAAAGACATGTTTCTAAAGCAATGCTTATATTGCTGCACATTCATATTGAATTCTATACAGACACATATTCTAAAGTTGCATATTGTACATGCAACTTTTTACAAAAAATAAGCTTATCTATTGAGGTACTAGTTGGTAAAGAAAGGCAAAAAAAAACTTAAATGGGGAAATACAGATATAATAGACCATGAGTTCATCTTGTGAGCTACTGCTACTGAGGCCAAGATCTGATGGGTCATTGCTTTAAGGTCCATTTAAAAACACAAGATGTAAAGGGAGGAAAATCAAGTTTATTCCAGTGTTAATATCTGATTATGAGCTAGCCATATGGAAATGGGTTGGAGGACTGGTGGGGAGTCCAGGTTCATTCAGATGCCCTGATAACATGAGTGATTTGAAGAAGTCACAGGTGCAGATTAATCTGTTTTTGTAAAACTTTTGGCAAAATCATTCTGAAACATTGGTCTTTGGTGGTCTGTTACATCACTGAATATCTGTTCTTTATTTATTCCTTTCATTTAAGGTTGATACTAAATTCAGTGTTTAGAAACACTTCTTAATGCTAGTGGAAAGATAGAGAAATGATCTTAGAATGCTCTCAGAGAATGATCTAGAAGTACTGTGGAGAACAAGACTGAGTTTCTAGTTTTTGTTCACTTGCATGTGGAAGTGCTTTGCACATTTTGCAAAGCATCTTTGGATTCCCTAAAGCTAGTCTTTGAATTTAGGAAAACACTTCCCTCAAGTTAAGTCAGTGGTTATTTCATACCCTTATGTACACTAAGGATTTTTTTCTATACAGACATGTATATGATTAAATGTCATTTATATACTGCAATTATTAATTATTTACTATTAACTAGTAAATAATAGAAAAATGGTGAATTATAAAAGAGGGATTATAATACTTTAGTGCAGTAAAAATTTCATGAACGTTATCTGGTTCTCAAAATTTCTAATGCAATATTTTCATATTGAAAACTGAAATTGCAGAAAGCAAAATCATGAACAGGGGCAACTACAACTTTACAAAGGGACCAAATTATTAAGTTTCAGGTTTATAATCTTACACACACAAATAAATTGTTCCTGGTACTGATCCTTATGAGAGGTGGGAAGCAGCATGTTCAAAGTCCTTATATTTGTGTGGGGGAAGGGGGATTCCCACCAGGAATACTACAGGGACCACTAACACAATAACAACCTACCTCAAATGTCATTTTGAGAGTCTATCTTTTGCATTAATTGCTATCACAGCCTGGCTCACGCGGCCACCAGCGGCCGCGTGGTTCATCAATATATGCTTTATTTAGAGGTGACTACAACAGTATGCGACCCCGCACGGCAAGCCTGGCAAGCTGCTCAGTGTCGTATTTGATATGCCAAATACCAGTAACATTTATATTAGGTCATTCCCGTGACCTAATATAATGGTTTGAGGCTTTTATGTTCCTGGAGCAAGCAGATGCCTTTGGGTTCTATTAGCATGAGACAGGACATATGGAGATATTACTGGTGCCCACTCTAGCAAATAGATGATTAACGGGAAGATAGTGATAGTGATAGTGATTTTATATTTACAGAATAAATTCATGTCCTGGCAATCCGAATTCAGTCCAAGTTGTTCCCACATCTTACCTGCATCTCCAGCTTATTTGGTATGGTCTAACAACGATTGCAGTTTCCACTTAAAATAAAACTCCTAAACTATTGTCAAATAGAAGACATTTGTTTCAAATATTTTTTTAAAATTTAAAAAATGATTGTTTATAAAACCTCATTAGGGAATCCAGTTTAGTAGACCGCCCCCCATAATGTGGGAGCTTCCTTAACTTACTCTCACTTCCTTCTTGTTCCTCTAGTCTTTTAGTGAATTCAGGGGAACCACACACACACACACACACACACACACACATACACACACACACACACAAGAACAGAAGACACAGTTTTACTCTGGATAGTCAACAGGTATCTGAGGAAGTGCTAGTCATCATTAATCATAATAGAAATGCAAGCTAAAATTATAATAAAATTATACCTTACAGATGTTACTATGGTTATTATAAAAAAGACAAGAGAAAACAAGTATAGGAGAAGTTTCCCTCTTAAACTGTGAATAGGACTGAAATTGATGCACTCACTCTGGAAAACAGTGTAGATTTAGCAAAATGCAAAAAATTGGAATCACATAATTTAGCAATTTCACTTTTTGGTATATCCTCAAAGAAAACAAAATACTATCATCAAGATATACCAAGTCATTACAGTAATATTTATGAAACAAGAAATGGGAAAATAGCCATAATGAGATGCGTGGTATATTTATTACTCAGAAGCAAATAGGAAGCACATTCTATCACTTGTGACATGGAAGAACTCACCACATCTATGACTTATGCTAAGTGTGATAAGTCATATAGAGAAAGGCTATTACCACATATACTGCTTATAATGGAATCTAAGAAACCTGAATTCATGGACACAGTATAAGATCAGCAGATAGGTGGTTGGCAAGAAGTTTGAGTTGTGGGTTGGGAAAACTGATAAACATAGTAGAAGGAGAGGAAAAAGAGAGACATAGGGAGTAATGGGGGAAGACGAAGAAAACAAACATGAAAGAGATGGAAAGAAAGAGAGAGATAACCTGGTAGCTCAAAAGAAAAGGAACAATAAAGGACAGGACAAGCTTCTCATCATTTTTACTCCTACTCACATAGTAGCTAACTTCTGCTCAAATTGTGGAGTATAGGTATGCAATTTCTTATCCTCTAGCTTTTTTCTCTTACTTTTCTGGTATAAAATGTACTGTAAGGGACCCAGTCTTTCAAATAGAAAAAAAGAAACTTAACAAAACAGAAGAGTTGTCTCTAGGAGAAGACCTGTCCAGAACAGCCATGGAATCAGGGAAGTCTCATTACTTGAGCATGAGCAAAAAAAATTAAAACTTGTAGAGTTAGGCCACTAAATCTGGATTTGTTTACTATAGCCTCCTGAGATTTTTCCCAAACATGTGTATGATTTATTTGCTCTAATAACTGTGCTGGATACATTTTTACTTTTTCCTATTTTCTTTTACTTGATATATTGACAAATTAATGCACTGTTTTATACTTATCTCCAAATAACAATGTGGTCTCTAAGCAGCAGGACACATTTACTTTAAGTTAATACTTGATATTGATGAGGCTGCCCTCACTAGAAGTTGTTGAATAATACAGAGTGTTATTTTTTAGGAAGGATTGTTTGAGCGCTAGCACGTTTGTTAAGCAGCCTCCTTTTACAAGCCCAGTGGATCAACTATTATGTTGGTTAGATTTTTGCCACTTTGCTTTTGACTATAACAACCAAGTCATTAAAATTGCCTTTTTTTTTCCAAGACCAGTTGGCCCCAAGACTGAATCTTTTGCTTATTGTCTCTCTAAAGAGCTTTGAACTGCACTTAAAAAATCTCTTTTATCCTATGAGGGTAAAAAGATTTTTAGGTTTAGTTTCCTAAAGCAATTTAACTTCATCATAGCTTGCAAGGACTTACTTAGTGTTTCCCTAAAAAATGCAGACAGGCAATATATATGATTATCTATTAACACACATTTATTTATTTTTTCCTTCACATAGAATTAGCAACCCTCTGGGCTCTGGAGGTGAGAAGATTAGTTTGACTCTACCTGTAACCTCAGAGAGCTTATACTGAAGAGAAGAGAAGAGACTGACAGGCAGGCAAGATGTGTGAGAAAGGGAATCTTATGGTACATGTTAAGATTACTTGACAGGGAAAATTTACAATTTGTGCACTGTTGTATGATCATAATATACTTTTGAACAGTTGAAGATGAAGCCTATAAAAGCACTTTTTTAGCATTAGGCATTGTTGGGTGACATGCCCTACTGAGCCTTAGCCTCAAGCTACACTTAGCTTATGTGGAGAGCTGATCCCTGTCTTTGGGGACTCTGGAGCAGACACAATGGGAGTTTGGGCAGAATTGGATTGATTTCATAATTTCATATGGCATAAATATTTTTATTATGAATCCTGCTTGCCCCAGATCAATATTCTGTTCTCACGGGTCTCCGCATGGGACATACATGTAGACATTCCAAGAATACTTGGCCAGGTTGGATCAACCATAATGTAATCAATTCTCCGAGGTCAGAGACATGCCAGTGCGCCTCCGGGCAAACTAGCATGTCTGACTCTAAGGGTAATGCCAAAGTGAATTATTCTGATGGATTTTGGACCTTTGTGGGATCCAGAGTCTGGGATCTGCTAGTTATATATTCACGGTTAAAAAGTATTAATGCTATTTCCTACAGATTACATTCTGAACTGCTTTCTTGTTCAGAGATTCAGCCCCTCCTCTCTCTGCTAGGGAGATTTTGCCTCTGGAAATCAGCTCTGGCTTTTGTGAAGCTTGAGCCAAAGACCCACCTACAGATCTACATTTTAAAAGGGTCATTTACCTGGCTACATCTCTAGATAGCCCAACTCAGGATGGACTGGGCTGGAAGATTTTGGGGGGGCTGTTGTCTATGAAAGAAGCTTGGAAAAGAAGAAGGGACCTTTTTGCTATTTTGGCTTCTCTGGGCGTTTTCTTCTCTCAGTCTCCCCGTTCTCTGTTGGGCTTCAACACGTGGTGGCAGCCATCTTGGTAGGTGTCTGGGGCAAAGCCGAGCCAGAGTTCAGGGTTTTTCCTGTTCTTGGATTGTATATCAGAACCTGTGATAGTAAAGTATTTTAAAAACTGTGCCAGATTCCTCAGTTTTTATTCATTACCCGCCGGTTTTGGAGGTAGAGAGGGAACTTCGTTTCCTGGCATTGTTAGGGACCCCGGCAGTCCCCAAAAAGGATTATTTGTGAGACTCCTATTTGTCCGTTTCAAGAAACATCTGTAGATTCATTTTTTGGGGGCTTTTTGGGTCACATCCAGTAATATTCAGGATTTAGTCCTGTCTCTGCACTTAGGAATTACTCCTGGCCATGCTCAGGGGACCATATGGGATGCGGGGATTGAACCCAGGTCAGCTACGTGCAAGGCAAATGCCCTACCTGCTGTATAGTCACTCAGCCCCTCCTCTGTAGATTCATTTTATTGCATTTATTTCAATCTATTTACTTGTTATTTCTGATTTTAAGACTTTACCTTTAAAGACACTGAACAATGTGCTTGCTTGCCTTGTACATGGCCTAGCTGAGTTTGATCACACACCATGTATAGTTCCCTGCACTAGGGAGTTATCCCCAAGAAGAGAGCCAAGATTAAGCCCTTAACATAGTCAGGTATAACCCAGTGCCCTATACCACCCCCCAAAGGACTATTTTCTCTTGAAAACTAGTATGCTCACTGATCACTCAAAACTAACCTATTTAAGTTTATTTATGGCATACGCATTTCAGAGACATAACACATATTTATTTATTTATTAATTTATTTAATTATTGCAAAGTTTTATTCCTAGTATCCCATCTTTGAAAGTCATACAGTGTTCCAACACCCATTCCTCCACAAGTGCACATTTCCCAACACCAATGAGGCCTTTTTCCATTCCATCCCCCACCCCACAACCTATCTCTGTGGCTGGCCAACAGTTTTCTTCTGTCTCTCTCACTTTTTTTCTTCTTTTTACATTGCACAACACATATTTAGACAGCACTAAAATACTTTGTAAATATAGGCCTGGCAGAATAGTTCAGTGATGTAGAAAACCTGGCTTGCTAGCATAAGGTCATGAGTTCGATCCTCAGTGCTGCCACATGTACCAAGTGTGATTCCTCGCAACTGCAGTTTGTGCTGGATGCTCTGCAGTATGAGATCCCTGACACCAAAAATGACTTTCAGTTGTGCCACAGTCAGATGTTTGTAAGTATTACAACAAAAAGGTAGAATTTCTGACTGCACCTTAACCAAAATATGTGTCAGCACCATGCCAGGATTGTGTCTTCTAACTTAGCACCTTTTGAGAACAACAGTGACTGCCCCACCCAACAGCAAATACCACAACCAAAACCAAGACCACTACAGCTAAAGAGTGAAACTTTCATAAAATATGTGTGTAAGTACAAAACTGCAGCAGTGTGATACAGTGAGAGACAGAGCTAACCATATGAGCGCCGCTGCCTGATGGGTGAGTCCTGGACACTAAATGTGTGAGAACTCAACCAGGCACGTGTGCCACCACTTCTCATCACACCTTCGACTAATAACAAATGGACAGAACAGATAAAACATAAAAAATAACATTTAAGAACTAAAAGAAATATAACATACATGTTAACTAGCAGAGCAGGCAAGAGGCACCTAGTAGCTTGCATGCCTTTTTAAGAGGTGAGAGAAAAACTGAGTTCAGGCTACAACACAAAAACTCACTTGTAAAAATTTCAAGAGCTAAACCAAACATGAAATCCTGAAGACCATCATGCCAAACCAAAGCAAAAACAAAAGGAATTGTTCAAAACAAATGAATGTGGTTAAGGATGTGGTTTAATGGTAGAGCATACTTTCTGAACATACCTGAGGTTCTTGGTTCAATAAACACAATAGGAAAAAGAGAGAAAGCTAGCAAGACACAAAGAAATTAAGCAAGAGAGAAAAAAAATGCAAAAATGCAAAAACATTTGTAGGCATGTAGGTTGTCTCGAATATTTTGACAGTGACTAAAAAGGTAAATTTTATAAACAGTATAGGAAAATAATAGGTTATCAGATACATTTTTTTTTTTTTTTTTGGGGGTGATCCGGCATGCTCGGGTTTCTCCGGCTCTGCACTCGGAATTACCGGGGCTCGGGGGACCATTGGGAGCGGATGAACCCAGGCCGGTATGGGCCAGCCACGGCAAGGCAAACGCCCTACCCATTGGGCTAGCTCCGGTCCCTCATATACATTTTTAACATATTTTTGAAATGCTTTCTAAATTACTATGTATATATAAATATATATATACATAAATCCATGTATATGCATAGATAGATAGATAGAAAGATAGATCGATAGATAGATAGACAGAGATAGATAGATAGATAGATGATGAAACAGACAGACAGACAGACAGACAGACAGACAGACAGACAGACAGACAGACAGACAGACAGATAGATAGATAGATAGATAGATAGATAGATAGATAGATAGATAGATAGATAGATAGATAGATAGATAGATAGATAATGAAAAACCTTGAAATCGGAATAAGTGTAACCAGTATTACTTTCATCAGGGACTCTGTCTTTAACCCTGATCAGTCACTTTTTTTTAATTAATTTTTTATTTTTACAATTACAAAGATATACAATTAAAAAGTTCATATTTGGGTTTTGGTCATACAGTGTTCCAGCACCCATCCCTGCCACCAGTGCCCATCTCCCACCACCAACGCCCCCGTTCCCTCCCCCCTCCCCAGCCCTCCTCCATGGCAGGTTCTTTATCTCTTTCCGTTTCTCTCTCTTTCTCTTTTCCTTTCCCTCCAGACTATGTATTACAGAACATACATTAAAGGGTTGTCATGTGTATCTTTTTGCCTCTATTTAATGCTCAGTTCTAGGTTGGCATTAGTACCCTCGACAATTGATCAGTCACTTTTTATTTCACTGTGTAAAGAGTAATTCTGATTTTGACACAAGGTGTGGCAATATTAACACTGCAGAAATGTAATCTGTGGGTATCTCTGAATAGAATTTACACTTCTCGGTAGTCCTTAAAATGCTCTCTCAGATTTCCACTTTATTTTGAGCATTAGGGGGTACAAACTATTTTCTACTGCAGAGCTTTCTCTGGCTAAAGTAAATAGTAATATAGTTAAACTTAAAGAGATATAGTTCAGCCCTATAATTGTACATTGAAGAAACTGAGATCCTAAGAGGTACAGCTCTTGCTCAACATAATAATCATCATCAGTTTGGTAATAATAGTGCCATTGTCATACCCTTCCTGTGTGCTTATCTCTATGCATTATATATGTTGCACCTTGTCATTCTCTTTAACAATCCTGATTTTCTCACCACTTATTAATGAGGAAACATTTTATATAAAAATTATATAATGTGCTTAGTGGTTCACAGCTAAATTTTTTAAGTCCTGGGGTTCCTTCTTAGATCTGTCATTTTAAAACCATCCATCCATCCATCCATCCATCCATCCATCCATCCATCCGTCCGTCTGGCCCGTCCGGCCGTCTGTCCGTCTGTCTGTCTGTCTGTTTGTCTATCTGTGTTTGTCTGTCTATCTGTCTATCTGTCTGTCTGTCTATCTGTCTATCTGTCTATCTGTCTGTCTATCCACACATTAGTTTGTAGATATTAATATGAGTATAGTACTAAATAATATGTAAATATTTTATGATAATGTTTCTATTTTTTTGTAGCCCCAGAATGAAAACAAACAAGATACCATAAGATTTCCTAATTACCATATAACTTTATCACTGTATCACTGTCTTCCCGTTCATCATCGATTTGCTCGAGCGGGCACCAGTAACATCTCCATATGTCCTGTCTCATGCAAGTAGAGTCCAAGGGCACCTGCTTGCTCCAGGAACATAAAGAGCCTCAAACCATTCCATCAGGTCATGGGAATGAGGTCTATAATTGTTATTGGTGCTTGGCATATCAAATACAACACAGGTAGCTTGCCAGGCTCTGCCGTGTGGGTAGCATACTCTTGTAGTCATCTCTAAATCCAACTTTATTGATGAACCGCTCGGCCAAAAGTGGTCGCGCCGAGCCTGGTTCTGATAGGCTGGTCTGCTGGGTGGAGTTCTGAAGAGGGGGAAGTCCGGATGTGGAAAATGGAGGCCCTCCTGGAGTGGGGGGGTCCTCTGGCTTGTTGCGAGGCTCTGCTGGGGTGGTGGACCAGGGCTAGAACCCGCCATCCCTCCTGGGCGCCTTTGTGAGCAACTGGGCACAGGGAGAGCCAGTAGCAGCTCTGCCTCCATGTCTGTGAGTATCTGGATCAGAAAACCTGGGCCGGATTGAAAAAAACTGCTGCAGGGTGGGTGTTGATGATCCGGGCTGTGATAGGCTCATCTGATATTCATAATCACTTACCGTGTGTTAAATTTAGTTGAGGGGAAGCCATAGTTCAATGTGGTTTACTGATTGGATATAGAGTACAAAGCTAGTGAGTGCTAGTATGAGATGGACTACTTAAATATTAAATTTAATATATTCTGTGAATTATTTATATCTATAATGTTAAATTGTTTATGTATATGGGTCATGTCCAGTGTGCTCAAGGGCCACCAAGCACCACATCCAGTTGTTGTCAGAGCATGTGGTGAAGGACCTGCATCCTCAAACACTGCACTAAATGGCTTGTTGGTTGTGGTATTAGTTAAAAGCCATCAGTCAGGATGAATAAGCAGAGTCAATATAGTTATCACACAATTAATTTGCCACAGTTTATAGGCTCAAAAGCATTGTTGAGTAAAGAAATGGATGAAAATAACACACAAAATGCATATTTTTCTGAAACAAAATTTCACCAACACATTTGAAAAGATGATTTCAGTCACATAATTAATTTCCTTTCAAATTTACCTCTTCTTTATAACAATATTCTAAAACACAGTACGTGAGGGCAAATTGTACATATTCTACAAAGAAATTTTTAACTAAATGTAAATATCAAATAAAGACAAAGATGACACCATACATTGTAAAAATAATTTGTATAGTACAAACTTTTGGATATTTATAACAAAATGATTATATTATAGTATATTTGATAACCATGTCATTCACACAAGAAAGCAAATCTATATTTCCCTAAATGGGAGCTGATGTGTATGAAAATATGCTGCCATCTGATATTTCCTCATTGAAGATTTAATGCAAGAGAATCAGTAATGAGGAAAAGAATCTGCTATAATTTACATATTCACATCTTAGAGTTTCTAAGAAAATAGAAAATTAAAGCGTACATTGTGTCTATGCTCTTTTTTTTTTGTTTGGGGGCCACACCTCTGCAAGTTTCTTGTGGCTCTGCACTCAGGAATTTTTCCTGATGGTGATAGGGAGACCCAGTAGAGGCATGCACAAGGCAGATGCTTTTCCCATTTTCCTATCATTCTGCCTCTCTGCTCCTTATTTTACAACATGTAAGTGTTTCTTCAACTTCTACGAATTGACACCAATGTGCCTTTTGCTCTGATTTTCTTTTCAAGGGCAAAAGTCAATACATTCCATATCAATTTATTCAGCAAATATTTACTGACCATCCATTATGTGCTCCTTGAATTAAGTAGTGAACCTTAACCTTACCTTTGGGTTAAGAAAAGCAAGCACCTCTACATCAACTTGATAGTAAATTGTACATTAAAATTCAGTTGACCTTTTAGAAAGACCAAAACTGTCTCTTGCTGGATGTGTGATTGCTTAGGAAATTTCCATTACATAGAAGTTAAAAGGACATTGGCTGTGGGAAATGTGCACTGGTGGAGGGATTGGTGCTGGAGCACTGTATGACTGAAACACAAACATGAACATCTTTGTAATTATATATCTCACGATGGTATGTAGTAAAATTTAAAAGAAAATGATAGTTTTTAACATTTTGTTGATAAAAATTATGTCATTTTTAACATGAAATTGCTTCAGTGTATTTCCCTTGGGTATGTACAATATCTCAAACCCTAAATATGTTCAATTATAAACATTAATCTAATGTACAACAAATTTCCTAATCTGTATGTACATCTTTGCTTTTCTTCACTTTTCTCATGAATGTTCATTGTGAATTGTTTTTTGTTCTGTATAATATTCAGTCCAGGAAAATGTGACTATAATATATATTTTTGATATGTGTATTTGCTATTTTGAAATTACTTTTGCACTTTTTAAAAATGTTCCTTTATTACTTTTGAGACAAAAAGTTTATGGGGTGTTTTCTTATTTTCTTGATGAAAAAAATCTATTCTTATAACTAATTGCATAGTAGGACAGGAACAATCAAATAATTATGAGTAATTTAAATTAACATTATTCAGAGTATGTGTAGGTACTAGAAGAGGCATGCATCAGTTTGGCAAAGATTTTTGATAAAAGTCTTGCTAAGAAAACAAATTTAAAAGAGTATAAATGTTTTTTAAACATGTTATGTCCAGCACACCCATCACCAAAGTGGCAATAATATCCATCACTGTCCACTTGGATCCTTTCAACTTTCTCTCGCCTCCTTGGAAGTATGCACGTTATGTTACTTTATACTTATAACTGGCAAGCTACCTGTGGTGTATTCAATAAAGCCTGGAAAGCTACCCATGGTGTATTCAATATGCTAAAAACAGTAATAATAATGGACCTCATACCCAAAGAATGAAGACGTTACCCTAGCAAATCAATGAACAATAGGAAGACAAGTGATACAAGTGATACAAAAAGTTAAAATATACCTTTTTCTGGTAAATTCTTACATTTAAGACTAAAGAATTTTTTTAAATGTAAGATGAGAAGATTTTAATTTATTATAAGTTCAACAGACTTCATTTCTTTATAGGGAAATATCTGGATATTTGCATTTTAGTGGCAAAATCAGACAATTCCTACAAGTTATTGACACCAGATCTTTTGTTTGAATTCTACAATGTAATATTTGTACTCTTTCTTAATGGTTCATTAACATCTGTGATTTTGCTATAGTGATATCTATATTTATTGGGCCTATTATAAAATTAATGTCCATGAAAACAGGAATGGATTAATAGATTATCACAGATGCAAAATAGAATGCTTTGTGTCAGTTAAGGAGAATAAACTAGAGTTTCAGGGTTTAACACTTGGTAAGAAAACCATAGAACTGAGCAAAAAACAAGCGCAATATGATTCTAATTCCAAGGACATTTAGACTACAAAAAACAATAATACCCTTATCTACTAACTGAATGTCCATAGTAGCTCTATACGAGTCTGTGCAGATTGATAAACAGCAGATGTAGCAGAGTGGTGGTAGACAGAAGACTAGAAAGAAAAATCAAGGAAGAATATCCAAGGAGGAAGATTCTAACTGTATCTGTAGTAGAGAACAATTACCTCCATGCAGCACATTTAATCATGCTCAGTCTCATAGACCCTGTGTGCTTTGCCTGAAGAGCTTCAGCGCTGACTGGCTTCCTCCAGTGTCAGGGAGTGGGTTGCTTTCTCTAATATAAATTTTTAAGTTGCCTTTAAGGTAGCAAAATGACTCTTAAAATCTTTTTTTTAATTATGGAGGAAAAAAATTTAAAAAGGAAAAGGCTCTCTGCAATTAGGATAGTAAAATGTAGGGTGTTTGATTTTTGCAATGTTTATTAAATTAAACATTACATCACTTGCATGTTTGAGCAATCACTTGATCACTTGACATCCCGATATTCATCTATTTGCTCGAGCAGGAGCCAGTAATATTTCCATTTGACCCTATCACGTGCCAGTGTAGCCCAATGGCATCTGCTTGCTTCAGGAATATGAAGAGCCTCAAACAGTTCGTTCAGGGTCTTGACGAAGAAATCTGACCATCTTGTAGGTGGGCAGCCACATGATCTTTTGACATCCCGTGGGATCCAGTCGGTAACGGCTCTAGTCCAGCGGTTGTCTCCAAATCACATTACATGTCCAGCCCATCTGATTTTCGATGCCTTGGCAGCCTTGGCAAACAAGACAGCATCCCTGACTCTGGAAAAGCAATGGAAGTCGGAACTCCGGATTCCTTCTTTTCACTTGAGTGAGGCGTGATATTCCAAGCATAGCTCTTTTGATTCCTCTTTGGGAGATCCAAATAGCATTCTCATCCTGCTTTCTTGGGGCCCAGGTCTCTGAGGCGTATGTTAATGCAAGGAGAATGGTGGAGTTGAAGAAATGTGCCCGGAGTCAAAGGTTCTTTGTCTTTTTCGCTATTTCTTTGATGCCTTTGAAGGCATTCCATGCTGCTCTCTTCCTCCTGTGAAGCTCAGGTTTTAGGTCATTCATCATGTTGACTTCTCGACCTAGGTGCACATAACTGCTGCATTCAGAGATGTTTGTTCCATTGAGAGTGAATGTTTGAGTAATGTCCATACTTTATTTTATTGCCAAAACTTTAAAAAGTAAATTTTAGAAAGCAAAATGAAAAACACTTTTTTATGTCTATCATGTGTGAATTTTCCCCCACCCCTTCAACAATCCCCCATGTGTGAATTCTTGAGTTTTATTCTGATATAACATGTCCTGTGAGTATTGCAGGTGTGATCACTTGATCACTTGAATCCCGTTATTCATCGATTTGCTCGAGCTGGTGCCAGTAACATTTTCATTGGACCCTATCACGTGCCAATCTAGCCCAATGGCATCTGGTTGATTCAGGAATATGAAGAGCCTCAAACCGTTCCTTCAGGGTCTTAAAAAAGGAAGTCTGACCATATTGTAGGTTGGCGGCCACGTGATCTTTTGACATCCCGTGGGATCCAGTCGGTAATGGCTCTAGTCCAGCGGTTGTCTCTAAATCGCATTACATGTCCAGCCCATCTGATTTTCGAAGTCTTGGCAAACGAGACAGCGTCCCTGATTCTGGAATAGCTACGAAGGTCAGAACTCCGGATTCCTTCACTCACTTGAGTGAGACGTGATATTCCAAGCATAGCTCTTTCTATGACTCTCTGGGAGACCCGAATAGCATTCTCATCCTGCTTTCGTAGGGCCCACGTCTCTGAGGCGTATGTTAATGCAGGGAGAACGGTGAAGTCAAAGAGATGTGCCTGGAGCCAGAGGTTCTTTGTCCTTTTAGCTATTTCTTCGATGCCTTTGAAGGCATTCCATGCCGCTCTCTTCCTCCTGCACAGCTCAGGTTTTAGGTCGTTCATCATGTTGATTCGAACTTCTCGACCTAGATAGGTGTTTGTTCCATTGAGAGTGAATGGGGCCTCTGGAACTAGTTCATTTCTCATAAACATAGTTTTCTTCAGATTCAGCTGTAGACCTATCTTTTCACATTCTCGGTCAAAGTCAGCCAGCATTTGTGCCGCTTGGCTTGGCTAATGTTTGGTGTTATTAGAATGATGTCATCAGCGAAGCAGAGGTGGTGTAGTTGCCGACCATCTATCTTCACTCCCATTCCTTCCCATTCTAATTGTCTCATGATCTTCTCGAGGGTGGCACTGAAGAGTTTTGGTGAAATGGTATCACCCTGTCGAACTCCTCTTTTGACATCAATGATCACTTCTTTGTAGAATGGTGAGATCCTGGTGGTGAATCTGTAATACAGCTCACGAAGGATCTTGATGTATTGGGTTTGAACGCCCCTGTTTGACTAGGGCTTCGATGACTGCTTCAGTCTCCACAGAATCAAAGGCTTTCTGTAAATCAATGAAGGTGAGACAGAGCGGCATCTTGAACTCCCTACAAACCTCAATGAGCTTGGTTACTGTGTGGATATGGTGGATTGTGCTGAATCCTTTCCTGGAAACCTGCTTGCTCGCATGGTTGTCCTTCATCCAGTGTTCTGCTAATCCTGTTCAGGATGACTCGTGTAAACAGCTTGTAGATGACGGACAACAGGCAGATGGGGCGATAGTTACCGATATCGTGAATGTCTCACTTCTTGAACAGTAGAACTGTCCTGCTGTTTTCCATTGGGAGGGCACCTTGCATTTGACAGGTAGCGTGTGAAGAGCCGAGCTAGTGTATTGATGAGTACCGACGGCAGATTCTTCAGGTGTTCGGGTCTGACTTTGTCTGGGCCTGGTGCTGTTCCCTTCTTTACCGACGAGATGGCATGTCGGATTTCAGAAGGGAGAACATTGGGAATGACATATCCATCCTGTGGAATTTGGTATGTGGGCAGGTGGATGTGGTTATCAAAGAGATTTGAGTAGAAGGTGTGACCTCTAAAAAAAAAAAAAGGAAATAAAAATGTTAAAAGAAGGTACTTGATAAATGTCAGTGGATTGCGTTTGATAAAGGGGATTCTAATTTTTAAGCTGAATTTTTTAAATCAGAAAAACTTTTTTTTATATCATTCTACCACCACAATAATGCAGAAATAGCTTGGTCAGTGTGTTGTTGTGTACTTTACACCCATATATAAGGGATATTGGACCAAGTTTTTTGTCATTTAAAATTATATAATAGGTCCACAGAGATAGCTCAAAGAACTAGAGTACATCCTTTGCACATGGGATCTTTGTGTTTGTTCCCTGGTACCACCTGTACCCCTGAACACCACCAGGTTTGTCTCCAAAACCAAAAAAACAAACAAACAACGAACCCCTAAATCCCCTTTTCATTGAAAACATAGTATTAAATATTGATCCTCAACATTTGTAGTGGCACTGTATTGTATGTATGTACCATAGCTTATTCAAGTAATCTTCCATTTCTTGAAATTTAGGCAGCTCCAATTTTCATCACTTTACATTATATTTTCAAAAAATACTATTGTGCATGTATTTTTTGGAGTTCACCATGAAAAATTTCCTTAAAATACAGTTTCATAAGTAAAGCTCTAAAATATAGTCTCACGTACTAGTATAGTCTCCAAAGCAGCTTTTTTTAGGGTAAGAGTTTGAAATTTCTTTCCAAAAAAGACTAAATTAACATAAAATGGCAGTATTCCTGGTTTTAAAATAGAGTTTATCATTGAAAGTATTTTACAGTTTTCTGAAGAGATATTTTAGTTTTCAGATTTGGAAAATTTTATTTTTTATGTCCCTTGATATTTCTTAACTAGATATTTATCTTTTTCCTTATAGTTCTATAAAATGATCTGAAATATGTTAATGTTCCCTTATGTGCTGAAATATTTGCTGCATAATATGATTTTGTTTTTCAATTTGTTGTTTTAAATCAACTGACTTTTATATTATAAATATTTTTAATTATATCACTGTGATATGTACAATTTCAAAGCTGTTCATGATTGGAATTTAGTCATAACAGTGTTCCAGTACCCATCCCTGCACCAGAGCACCCTTCCAAAGACCAGTGTCCTCAGGGGTTGTCATGTATATCCATTTACCTACTTTCAATACTCAGTTCTAGTCTTGCATTACCCTTTCCGACATTAATTTAATGCACTGACTTTATTTATT